>SMLS01066423.1:0-18796 GCA_004785975.1 Popillia japonica
ATGGATGTAATGTAATAAATAATGAGATTTAGGTTAATACAAAATATTGAAGCCTGCTCCCACATTTTCTTAAACTAATTAAAACTTAATTCTCAGTACTGGGAAAGGATCATATTCATTTCAATTTCGTACGTTAGATGTCCTCAGAAGATATTACTTCAAATAGCGTCTGATATCTACATACATATATTCTGGAAGTACAGATTCGGAAAATTTATTTACGTAACTTCTAGGCAATTCAATGCTTAATAGCTTTGACGTTATGACATGCCGTGTAATTTTTATTTTATCTTACGAATACACGCAATTACCGACTCGTGAACATTAATTAATTTTGTTGAAGTTGCTTTTGACACGTCAGTTGTATACATACTTGCACATATACAACTTACTTCTTTTCTAAACGTTAGGCAATTAATAAGAAGGAATTGCTGTTTAATAGCTGTACATTAGTGATTAATCTTAGGTAAAGAATAGGTAGAATTTCAGTCTCACCAATATACATATTAAAGATGGCATATATGTATGTATGTACGTACATTTACTCTCGCGGTACAAAGAAGAGAAAGAAGAAAAACCTATAAACGTTTATAGTTGTATAACTTTTTAAATATGTATTCATAAAGTTTGGATGCAAAAATGGGAAACTTTGACATTACATTTTATTATTATAATTCATATATGTATATCAAGGAAATATCAAATGTAATGAACCATAACAACAAACTTCTTAAACTTCACAAAAGTACTCAAAGCAGCTTTCCAGTATAGTTCTTATACATTTCTACCGAACCTGAAACCAGATGAAACAACCTACGATCGAGGAAGCAGTCGGTTTTATACATTTAAATTTATTGTTGCTATTGAATCATACCTAGTTTGCTGCGTACTGTTCTTTCAATTGCATAATTACTAGTTGTTATAAATCACCATTATCTCCATTATCTCCAATACATACAAGGAGAATTATCGAGAGTACTTTATTGCAAATCTTAAAGTCACGATCTCGGCCTTTTCTATACATCGAAAAAGTGTCACTGTAATCAGAGTTTCTATGAACGGATTATGTGCTATTCAACCTAATCGGATGAAACTCATCTCAATACCCAATGTATACTTGGATATTTATCAAAATTTCTGGTCAACAAATGTGTATATATTTGCATGATCATGACTTTTATTGTGGATGTATAACAATGTTGTTATCGGAATACATGTGTAACGATTACTTCTTCCGCTGACTATTTTTCATGATGTAATACAAGGTAATCCCACTGTCTTTTGAAGTTTAAGAAAGCTGGTTTACTTGCTAGAATATACACAGCGTATTCTCAGACCAAATAGGTAGCGGTACTAAGGTGTCAAACATAAGTAATTGGGAGAATACCACACATTTTTACCACAGATTTTTTTACTGAGTAGGTGCAGGACGATTGTACATATGTATCTGTCATATTACACAATTTTTTTGCTGGAAGGAATGAATTCTGTCACTGCAAAGTAGGACTGGTCTCGCTCAATGCTATTATGAATGTAGACGGAGTTTTATGGCGGGCTTAAGGCAATTTCGTACAGAAAATGGTTTAAGAGCTGGCCCATGTTGTTTTAGTGCCTTTCAAAAGCTCATAGCAAAATTTGAGGCAACTGGTTCTGTGTGATGGATAGAAATAAGTCAGGAAGACTCTATCATCACTGATATTGTAGTTGCAGACGTTTTAGAAGAAACGCAAGACATACCACATGAAAACAAATATGGAACATCTACTGTTAGTAAAATGGCTGGACCTTTGGAACTAGACAAGACAACTGTATGGTGAATTCTTAGAAGGAAACTTAAAATGTATCTATATAAGATGCAGGTTGTATTTGAATGAAAACAAACTGCTAATATCAAAATAGCAGAAATTCTAGTGAATCCGCAGCGGCTTGACAACGTTTTTTGGACTGATGAACCACACCTTGAACTTAATGGTGGTATGAACATGGATAATTTTCGAATTTGGTCAATACATCACAGATTGACAATGGCAGAGCAAACCCAGTTACGGTAACTGGCCAGCCTTATTTGAATATTCTTCGTGATTACGCAATAGCCTTATTGCAATAACACAATATAGAAAGCATCATATTTATGCAGGATGGTGCAGCTGCGTGTATCTTCAATCCAGTAAAACAGTTTTTAAGAAACAGTTTTGGCGACTGTGTAATCACCAGAGAATTTCCTAAAACTTGGTCTCCTAGACCACCATATTAATCCAGCCGATTTTTGGGTATGTCTAAAAGAAATAGTGTTTTCAAAAAATCTGATACCATCGATGAATTGATGGAGTGCGTTACACAAAACGTAGAAGCTATAGCAGCAGAGATGCTCAAAAGTTCGGTTTGTAGTATTGAAGAAAGGTTCCTGCTTCTTCAAGAGTAAACTGAAGGCCACATTCAACATTTGCAATAATTTATTAAAAATTTGCAATTTTTAATAAATCTTATTTCTGTTTAAATAAGCAAGTGTTTTTAATTTTTATTATTACTCAAGGGTTGATAAAAATAATAGGATTTCAAAATACTACCTACTTTTGAAAAACCCTATATACCGATAAATTTATTACCTTATTTATTTGATGGTGTGGTTTCGTTTCCTGTCATAGCAGACGATTTGAACCATTTGTTGTATAACCAGTAGACATGCTTCAAAAGATACGTCGCAGATAGCATGAACATGCAAACGTATTACGATCAAATTAAGAAAGAATTGTTTCCATAATAAAAATTGGCGTGTTTTTACGCTAAAAGCGTGGCTGATAACTTTTTATGATTGATATTTAACATAGATATTTTTATATGGAGTTCAATAATGATAATATTTCTTTGGTAGTTAATAGAATTCATTCTTCTTTTTTCGATATGGAGATTTTCAAGTCGATACGGACAAAAATGAGAAATTGAAAATACAGAATTCCCTATTGAGAGAAAGAATTATACTAATGAGGAGTTAGTGATGTACTTGGACAAGAATTATCCAGAATTTGTAAGTAAAAATTAAAGCAAAGAGAGTGTCTATTTAATCAAATTGCAGTCAAACATTAATCAAATGTGAAGAATGTTATGAAGATAAATTGAAAGAGAGAAGAAGAGACAAAAAATGCTAAGAGAGTCAAAAGTAAATTTTCGAAAACTATATATAAGCGAAGTGAACAACGGAAATAGTACAAAAATTATGAAACGCTCAATTACCCGCCATTAATTACATTATAAACGTCATTGGACGAAGTAGTTTCTTTGTATGTTGAATTATTATTGGTGAGATTTTGAAATTACATGCATTTCTTACTATTTTGACATTAAGATTTTTTCTACGTAAATGCTCTAATAGCAAAGTTTCGTCGACAACACCTACCCAAGTATCGGGGCTGGTTGGCAGTCTCTGACATATCAAAGTAGTAGCCTCAAATTTACGTATAGCTGCTCTAGTTTCACAGCTGGATAGCAGCGTTGGATTATTTGATGTGTAGTTTCTATTAAGGATTCATTTTACTGAATTTGGCGCTGTTTACATGTGTTAGGAAGCCATGACTATGATTACAACAACAAATATTTGAGACTAATCAGGTTTTTTTGAAATCACTGACAACAGAGCTGACAGCAGCTGCGAACAAAAAGCCCTCAGAAAACGTTGATGAATTTCGCATCGACACTTTACCGAATAGCATCAGAGAATTTCATTACAACGCATCAGTATGAATAACATTTGACTCATGGTACGCAAGGTATGAAAACATTTTCACCGCTGACACGAAAAATTTGTCAGATGAAGCAAAAGGTCGACTACGTCTACGGAAGCTGAGCACCCAAGCCCATGAACGAATTTGATATCTTTGGGTTCCTTGGGTAAAATGATCTTGTACTGCAAGATCATTTTAAATTCGTTCATGGGCTTGGCAATGATCTTGCAGTATGTCAAGATCATTTTACCGAAGGAACCCAAAGACATCAAATTCGACGAAACTGTAACCATCATGTATCAGTGCCTGAAACTGACGAAGTTACAGTCTGAAGATTTTGTCTCCTAATAATTAATTTTCGTCTGCGGTCTTCAGTCATCAGCCGCCGACGCCGACATTCGCATCACGCTTTTGTCTAAAACTGACAATAATGCAGACATAATTCTTGAAACTCTAACTTCAGAATGCCACCGACTGATCAACTTAAAAAGAGATACACTATTGGTAGAAAATGATAAACCATGAACGAATTTTTTTGTTCATGCTAATTATAAATCAAAGAAACTCGATCAGAAAAAGACAATAGCAGTTCCAAAAACACCATGCAGGTTTTGTGGTGATATGCACTACTCAAACAAGTGCATTTTCAAGAATCATAAATGCAACGTTGTCAGGCAGGGAAGCGTAGAAAACAGGGAAGGAACTAGAAAAACAAACGTGAAAGCTATGTCAAATGTTCATCAGGTAGGTTTTCCACATACACGCAAGTACGTCATTGACACCATCAATGATGCGTCTGTCAAACTGCCGCTCGACACAGCTTCAGATTTAACAATTATATCAACAGAAACATCGACAAATCATAATGTACGCAAAGCTTTAGATAGAAAACTTCAAATTTCTGGTGAAATTCAATGTAATATGATTTTGTCAAAACAATTACGTAGTGGCACATGCTACATCACACCAATTAAACACCTAAACATCTTTGGAATAAATTGGATAACAAAATTTGGCTTATGGGACGTTCCCCCCAATTCATTCTGCAGACAAATTTCCAAATAACCAACTCTACTGAGGAAACTGCAAATATTCAAGATTTGATCAGCGAATATGCAGATATTTTCAGCGATGGCAAGCCAGGAAGTTGTACAAAAATATACTAGCAAATAATGACATTTTTGTCTGTAACTGACACATGAACAATAATCATAGTCATGACAGACCTCAACGAAAACGGAAAAAACCGAAGCACCCAGGTGATTTTGTTCTTTAAGAAGAGGAGGTGTTAGGAAGCCCATGCCTACGATTATTGTTCATCTGTCAGTTAGAAACAAAAATGTCATTATTTGTTAGCTAGTATATTTTTGTATTTTCATTAAAGTAGAATTGATCATTACATTATAAGAATCGTGTGCCTCTATTAGCATCCGGCACAACAATGTGTGTGATTCAAAATACTTTTCATCGAATTTTAACGGCGAAATTAGAGATTTTGATGATTGTTGATGAATATCATTATGAAAACTTATGGCAACAAATATTTAGACTTTTTTAATCTCGCACAAAAAGTATTTCAAAGAGAAGTTCAAGTTTAAGTTCAATGAGAATTGTTGCATAGACGTTTGGATATACATTCATCGAGAATGTTTTCTGTGATAGAACGTTTACTTTTTATTTCGAAACCGCAGGTTTGCTTTGGCGTGAACCACGCACACGTAATAGCTTACTTTTTATGTGAATGTGTTACGGTATAAGTATTGAAGACTGAACTAAATAGTATATTTTTCAGAATTATATTGCTCAGAGATATTTGCGTAAAATATTGAAACACTTTATCCTATATGGAGGATTATTAAATTCGTTTGCATCGAGCAAATATTGTTAACAATTGCTTTGAGGTAGGGAATCGACAGAATAAACTACCTAACCAATTTCCCGTTAGCACGCAGTTATGATTTTCTATAATAATTAGATCTGTAGTTTGCTGTACTTACTATTTCTGCTCAACTTATGCTTGCTAGTAGGATGATAGGATGATGTAGCTTTTAAACTGAAGTGCAAATATAAATATAAATTACTCTACGAAGAATAATTTATTTCATTGCAATTCGTTTAAGAAATATTTATCAACACATTTTTCATCACTTACCACATTCATTTTATGTTTTGCTTTATTGTGGCTTTAGATTTATATATTCTGACAAGAGTTTCTGTAAATATTGTCGTAGAACTTCGAAGAAGATATTAAGAAGGTGATATTCGAAAATGGGAAACCGTATCATAAACGTATAATTGGTGCAACTTAGTTTATACCTTAAGCAATCGAAATCAGATTTAAAACAGACTCACACCTATTCTTACATCTCTGCTGTATGTATATAATAGAACGGAAGCATTTAATGAGCTACGCAGAATTGGGTCACACTATTTATTAAATAGTTTATACTAGATTGCAGAATTCGACTGAAAATAAACATCATGTCACACGCGTCATCGGTATGTCGAAAACTATTAATTTCGGTATATATTTGGGATATATTTTTGCTGAAATCGTATAAATAAAAATTCGAGATGTAAATAGAGGTTTGCAAAATAAAATTTCCGACATTTTTAAAACGATTAATGTAGTTATTTAAATACTCTTCTCGCCAATATCAAAGGAATGCTGAGTAAATGCTTCAAAAATACTATTCGGAGTTTTTTCGTAATTCTATTAACTTTACGTTCATAAAAAAAAACGTATGTAGGTCAAATAAATGAGTAAGATAAGCGCGGTTAACTGTTTCAAAAGTCGGATTCGTATGCGTCATAGACCATGAGATACCCTTTTTTATTCTGAAAAGAATATAAACAGTGAATTTCCCTTCAGAAATAGCCGCACCATTAAATAAAATAACAAGAAGACCGCGTTTAAAATAAATAATTTGTTTCTTCCTTCTTGTGGATCATCATCCAATGTATCCTGTTATTGAAATACATAATGAAACTAAAGAAATAAACAATTTTATTCGCTGGCGCTTTACTGTCCGGTCCTTTTTTTGTTCTATTTCCACAGCTAAACGATCTAATTTAAGATACACTGTTACTTAGCCATAATAATGTGTGCTACTAGTTTTTAAAAGGATGACTCAAGGATGTGAACGTATTATTTCATTATATCTTATACGGATGAAGATCCTTTTTGAGCCAAATAAAATATAATTACTTGGAAAACTGATTTGACATTTTATTTTAATAGATTGTTTCGATTATATTCCTGGCAGTCTTTCTTGTAGCTATTTTAATATTTTTCTAATCTTAACCTTGCCGAAGGTTGAATGAGGAAATGAATTTATAGCACATTTTCACCTTTTGGTTGACTAATCCACATTCTGGTGAATACTTTGACAGTTTCATTTCAATAGCTCATTTTAACAGAATATTAATAATTGCGCGGAATGTTAGCCAACAGAATTAGATAGTTGAAGTTTTAGATCAATGTCTCAGATTTAGCATCTCTCTATTTTGTTCAAATAGCACTATTGGTCTTCCATTTCAAACATTGCCTTGTAAGAGTACAGTACTCCAGTGGTTTTCAACTTGTCTACTAGTTTTTGCTTCTTCTCAACCGATAACTCCAAATATATGTCATGTCAAGCCCAGACTTGAGAAGCAAGTTAAGTGTGCTGTTATATTGTTTTTGTAACCATTACATTCGTAAGAAATTTATAGAAAAACACAACGCACCCCAAAACTTTTGTCACTGACGTGTAGATACATATACTTCGTGTGGTAGCCAAAATTTACGTCATGTTTGAGCAGACGTTTGATACCTCTAGCGGTTAGCATTTCATTTCGAAGTTTTGGTACCAATACCCTAGGCTGGTGAAACAATTTTATTCGTGAGTATAGTGTAGGTAGCAACACTCCAGGATTTATGTAATTTGAAGTTGAAAGTGGATAACAAAGACAAGATAATTAGGACGTGTTGAAGGCTTGAACCATTATTTCGAAGTTTAGTGTAAATGAAGATCTTCGAAGCATCAGTGGATTCTGCTAGCTTATACGTTAACAAAGAAAAAGGACATTAAGATAAAGATTAAAAAGTAACGTTCCAAGATTAGAATTTTGCACTTTTCCAAAAAGAGGAAAAATATTTTGAAAGCATAGCTTCACCACTTAGACACCCATATTGCCTTGCTGGCAATATAGAAATTGACCACATGTTCAAATGTTTTAGCAAAATTGGCCTTCAATTTGCAATTTATACTTTAGCTCCCATTTTTGAAGACAAAAATAATGCTGGATGCTAATAATGACTTTAGTATATCATCAACAACGTTTAAATATAATTTTAATGTAAGAATTATTTTTTAAGGACCATCACCTTCTCTATTAATTCTAGTTCAGGTATACATTTCAAATGTGTTAAAATAATTATTGCTTCAGTTCAAAAAAGAAACCCCGGGCATCAGAAATTTTTTATTACCACGAAATGGTTTACTACCATATTGAAGTCGTCATATAAATTCTCTCAAAGCAGCAAAGTTTACAGTTGGCACTCCCTCTGCAGTTGATACATTTTGATTTTCTTTTCAACTTGTTTTGTTATTACTTACTATACACTAATTGCAACATTTGTGCCAGCCACTACTAATGTGTTTAGAAAATATGGATACAACAAAAAACTTCATTACAATAAAACGTCAATGAAGAAAGAATTAAGGAAATTGAGGCAATCATACGCATTCCAAATGAGAAAACTTATCAAAAAATTTGAAGACTACAATTGTATAAAATTAAGTAGGACTAAGTACTAAGTATCATTTTAACAGATCGGAGAAACCTGACAACAGAGGCAGCAAAACTGTCACGGTTGACCACTCTAATACTAATATTAGTTTTAGATGCTTCTGAAAGAGTAGAAGAAGTTTAACGATAAAGTTTTATCTAGCGATGCTATTGACAAGCATTTTACAACAGAAGACTTCAACAAAAAACTCAATATTCCAATTAACGGTACCTTACGTTCTTGCCAGTACTAGCGCTTGGGCATGGAAGAGTACCAAAAAATTAACACATCCAACGAGGGTGAAATCTTCTGAAATGAATCAATATTAATCAAGAAACGTAAACGTAAGTTTAATCAAAACTTGGAGAAAAGAGGAGGAAACTTTTTCCATGATAATTAAGCTTGAGTTAGCAGCTTATTGAAATCCTTCGTTTGTGCTAGAGGATAAGGTCAATTACATGCGAACGAAGTGTTGATATATTTGAAAAAAAGATGAACTTTACTAAAGTTTTACCATTTATTACGTAACGTCAACACCATTTCTAGGAGAAACACTTACAACAAATTCCCTGCTAAAGTCTACAAGCCTAAGGGGTCAGGGCAAAAACTGATTAAGTCACATTTTTCATTTTCCGAGTTTTAGCTGGTTGAAAGTTTTAAAAGGTTCCCACATCTACATTTTTAATAATTACCACGTGTAATTTTTTTCAATAATTGTTACACTTTCAGCAAACATGATATTCCTACAGTAGGACGCTTTTAACCGCATATCTGACCTCGCAATCGCATAGTACAAGTAAATTGATATAGATGGAGCCCCTTATCTCAATTTCTCAAAAATATGGACTTTTTGGACTACTTATTGCACTTGCCTCTTCAATATGGCAGATGACAAAATGTAATGGCACAGCATTTCCACAAAACAGAAGATTCGATGTCAGAAGACTAATTGGAGGGGTTAGATTATTTGAGGAAATGAACACACTCTAAAAACTATGGAAATCGGCCAATCACTATTATTGATGGATACGTCTATTATAAAAAATTTTAGTTGGTTTGGTTAAAGCATCTTGCATCACACACTGCTAATCTAGGAATCATATTATCACCAGAAGGAAAGTTTGGGATAATAACAAGAATAATTTTAATCAATTCATGCTTTGCATATGTCTAGTGTTGCAATAGTGTTCTGTAGCGTTATAGCCTGTCTCGTTAACTAAAGCTTCTAAATCGATTTATTTCAACTGTATGGAACATAAGATAGCAATAATTGGTAAAGTTTTCACAATAGCTAAATTGCGAAACGCTTGAGATATTGCAGAATGCTAGACTAATTACAGATACAAGATTACTTGTCTATACCTATGAGTTAAATCTTACCTTTTCTTGTTGTTTTCTAAACATAATTATTAATAATTACGAATATTAACTTGACAAGTGATAACTTCCTCACGTTATGAGATTGCTGACATTTGTATGATTACCAACATTAGTGTTAATTATTTATATTTTACACAGTTTGTGAAGTATTGAAACTGCAATGAATCAATATTACATTACCATGTATATGTTTTTTTTCTGATGGAATACGTTAGGTAGACCTTTCATAATAAAGATTTTTCTACATAAACAAATTTCATGTTTTAATTAATCCCATATATAGATATGGATATCTGGGTATTATATTACCTGTGCAATCGGATACTTGGGAAATATTTATTCGTAAAGCTAATAATGGTCGTATCGTAAATAATGCTTTCAATTACGTTCATATTCCATTTCCATTAACGGTCACGCTTGTGTAATTTCATAATTTTACCGTTGAATTAAAAAATACTTAGCTTATGCTTATACACTCCTATTCGTGGATTTTGGCACAAAAGCCTCCAATCAATATTCTTTAAAATAAATTACTCTAGATAACCTTCTTTTATGGACAAACATTTGTATACAGTTTCTTCATATATTTCATGTCTAGTGAGACATGGAAGATTGCCAATAGCTCTCGATCTTTACATGATCTACATGATTTATGTATGAAAGCATACCCAAAAAAAATGTCCACATTTTTGAGCAGTGGCATATTTAATTTCAAAAAAAAACTGCCGAAATTAGAGGCGGCTATAACTTTTTGATGACGTATTTTTATGTGCCCTCTCAAGTAATAGCACCGTTTTGGTAAGTGTACCTACTCGTTGGGTAAATTTTCGGTACGTATATGACATACTGATAAAGCTATCTGAAATTAACGCATTAGCGAGTCTAATATGACTGACTACATGCTGAGCTGATTTTAGCAGTATCTTGTAGTTAAGTGCTTATACGTATGAATATAGCGCCTGTGACATGCAGCGCTGTTTGACAGCCCTACATATCTGCCTCTTAGTGAGTGCGTCTTTCTTTTTTCAGAGAAAAATGACAGCTGTATAAACGTAAACATCTTCTAATCGTTCTGGGGAGCATGTTTTACGAAAATTTGCCAATTCAAAGCGGTTTAAAGCACTATTGTGTAAAATACTTCAGATACACAATATCACCGCAAGTGGGGTTACTAACTACATGTTTCAATTCAACCAGTGGTCGCTCAAGCGGTCAGCCAGAACAGCAGAAGAGCGATGAACTAAAATTTCATCCGAATTCTTGCTTGGTCAGTTCTCACAGTTCTGTCATCTCCCCATTAGAGTATCAAGGCAGCTGAAATATGTTTTGTTACAAAGCTGCATCGTAAGGATGCTCCCAGAAGTAAAACCCTAACATCATGCCCCTAATAGTAGTTTTTGACTCACTGACTGACTGACTTAATTATTTTATACCAAAAAGTAAAGCTTTGCGTCACAGATTCCATATTAGTTCGTGCTAATAATACTGCAACACTGTTTAGTATAGTAGGGGAAAGAGTTATAATTGAGGCAGATATTAACAGGTGGAGAATTGCTAGAGGATACGGCGGTTGCTAACGATTAAGTTGATATTGACAAGCAACAGGGTGGAATTAAAGAAGATAATAAAAAGACTAGAAGAACAAGTGCAAAAGGTTGGGCTATAGGTTATATAAACGAGGATAAGACAAAACATATGTAAAGGTCTCTAACTAAGAATAGACACAGAGAAAAGAAGGAAATTGTAACACATCTAAGGACGATAAGTACTAGAAAGCTAGATTAATGGCAAGAAATAGGTGTATTGGAGCTCTCTGCTATGGAGTTTGCGATTATAGGACGCTAAAAAAGCGAGGTATCAAGGAAACGGTAGTAGGACTAGTAGTTTTATATTTTTGTGCCATTAAGACCCTAACCCAGATGTAGCTAGCAAAGCTAGAGTTATGAGAGCAGAAAGTTTTGAGAAAAATAGTTGAAAGAAAGAGAAGAACAAAGCAAGAGCCGAATGAACGTTATGGAGAAGCAAATATAGTGACAGTGATGAAGGTGTAGATGCCGAAATGAACGGAAAAATGGCAGAATCAAGAATGCCAAAAATTATAATGGTTAGGACAGTTGGAGGGTTAGAGGACGGTCAATGGGACCATAGAAGCGGAAAAGAGATAAACACGTTAAGGATACCAAGATGGAAAGAAGTAGCGAAGTATAGAAACCAATGAAGGAAAATTACCTATGAAACCATGGGTCTCCTAGACTCCCAGTTGATATATGTATATACAATAATAATGTAATAGCTGCTTTGCAGAAAATATATGTAGTTGGGAAAATGTGCAAATGCAGCCAAGAAGAACATTGCGAGTGCTTTAAGTAACTGAAAACTGCATTTGAAAATTAATTGTCACTGATTTGTATATAAAATATGAATAGAGAGTCTAAATTGAAGTAGTAAATTAGCTGATTGCCAGATATACAGATTTATCAGACTGCTTTAATTTAGGGAAATAAAATTTATAGGAATTGTAAGTGTAGAAAAATACAAATTCCAAAAAATATTAATAGAATACAGCTAAAAAAATCACTAATGGTAAACGATACCGTAGCATGGAGGCATGTATACTTTGACCTAAAGTGTAAGTTGTACGTAAAAATCTCATCGTTCAACGCTTGTTTGATTTACTGGCGAGGAGTACATCTGGACTCACAGAACATGGGTGGTAAAACCAAACACGTATTTCATAGTATATTCATCGTTGTATCAGACATCACTTAAAGACTAGACGGCGACTATTATACATGATGTATGTATGTATCTTCTTCTATTTTAGGCTAACTATAATAGCCATCGATTAATGAGATGTTCTACGCCAGAATGGTAAATGGGAAAAAAATTGTTATGTAAGCGCTAAGTGTCGTATTGTTTTTGTCCAACAAGTAAGTTAACACATTTGTACGTAGATGTAAACTAATAACGTAAGCATGTAATTTTCACAAGTCTGGCCTAGAAGCAGGTATGGTAGTCTGGTAGAACATGATGGTCTGAATGCTTTGGAGGTTAGTCACCTATAATATGACATGTATTCTAAATTGATTTAGGATCATATCGGCACCATCTGTTCCTTTTTCTCTAATTTATTCGTAGTTGTACAATTTTTTTTTATACCTTTTTCGTTTTTATAAAGGTAATAGACAGACAGACGAAATGAAAATAGCGCATAAATTAAAATACTGATTGGAAACGGAGATACGTTGTTTGTAATAATTAGTTTTTAGGTATGGGTTCATACATTTATCGAACACACAGTAATCGTTTTGATAGGTTCGTAACGCGGATACAGCGTTATCACTTATTTATACAGGGTGCGGCAGAATGAACTGGGAAGCCAATAAAAAGCAAACCAAGTAAGATATGACATTTTTATTGTTATTATCAAAGAACACATATAATGCGGTTTAATAATACGTAATATTAATGTGTTTTAAACAATACATCACTCAAATGGCCGTCCCCATTGTTGATGTATTGGTTGAGTTGCTCATTAGTCTGCCAGTCATGTCCGGCGTGATTGCAACTTGTTGAGTTACCATTTCCTTGAGGACTTCTAAAGTTTGAGGGCGATGTTGGTATACCTTGGACTTGAGATAGCCCCATAGATAATAATCACAGGGCGTCATGTCTGGTGAACGTGGTGGCCACCCAATATAACCACGCAAAGAAATGACATGTTCCCTCAACAATGCCAGTGATTGCGTGAGCTGTAGCACCATCTTGTTGAAACCACACATTCGCAAGGGCATTAAACAGTTCGCTTAGTTTTGGCTATAGGTAGTCACGGAGCATGGTACAGTCCGATCGCTGTTTACAGTAACACTCGCGCCATTTTCTTGGAAAAAATACGGACCAATGACACCAGAATTAAAAACAGCGCACCACACTGTCACATTGGGACTGTGGAGTGGACGCTGATGGAGTTCCTGGGGTTTGTTTTCCGACCAACACTTGCAATTTTATCTATTGACTGCACCTGACAAATGAAAATGTGCCTCGTCTGAAAAAATTACATATATCTTCTCGGTGAACGTTCTGAAGCATATCTTGACACAAGTTTCTACGGACTTCGTAATCTCTTTCACTCAGTTCTTGCACCACCACAATTCTATAGGGATGCATTTTCAAATTTCGATGCAAGATTCTACTCACACTTCGATCAGATAATCGTAAAGCTGATACATGCTTTCTTGCCGAACGTCAAGCAGATTGTTGAACTGAGTCTCTCACTGCAGCAATATTTTCTAGGCCTGTGGCAATCCGTCGTCGACCTTGGGGTTTATGTTTCAATGCAGAACCTGTCTCTCGAAAATTCAACACTGACGGATAAATGGTTTTCTTATCGGGAACAGCCTCCCTTCCCCAGCTATTCAAGGACACGCTCCCTACCACTCTATTCTGTCGCTAACCAGCGCAGGCTGCCTCTCAAACCGAGGAGTTCTTTCTGTCGCACCCTGTATAATTGAGACACTACCGAGGAAATATGTATTGTTTGCTATATCTTTCAATAGCACTACCAAGTAACAATTTACTAATATAATCATCTAGCGTCTGAAGCTTGGTGTGATGTTCAAAAAATGACAGTTGAATTAGAAAGGAGGTTATTAAATGTAGAGAAAATCTTAAGAATTTATAGGTAAATATCTTATTTTAAACGACATATTTAAAGTGAACACACAACAATATCTATATCCATACCATATCAATTTTCTAAATAGATATCAACTTCTGACAATAAAAGTAAATCCTCTTGGGACGTGATTAATCAACTTACCAATAAAAAATAACACCATTCCGACAATTCTCAGTATAACACCATTGTCAACCAAAATGTAATTGCAACAGAATCTAATACCTTTCTGCAAAGGCTGCTCAAGAAATTGTAGACCAAATACTTACAGTTCATTTACCTTCTCCTATTCGCCAAAACGGAAGCTCCATGGCTCTAGTCTTCAACTACTTAAAAAATAAGAGATCTATTTGTCCGGATGAGATTAGTGCCTATCTTATTAGAGAGACGAATGGAAATTTTTCCGAAATCATCAAACTTTCATTTGTGAGACCGACTCATACAGGTCCTGTGTCTGCAACATTGGCTATAGCCAAGCTGGTCAAATATAACATCCTAGAAGGGCTAAATTTATTCTTAAGTGAATTGAATTTAATCAGGTGCTCTCAACATGATCTCCGAGCTGAAAAGTCCACGCTATCTGCTATTTATTAATTTTACAACAAACTTTTAAATTCAATCGAAAATAAACACTAACCAGTTAGAGTATACTATGATTTAAGTCGTGCATTTGATTGAGTTTCACAAGTTATTAAAAAACTTGAATCATGAATTCAATCCGTGGTTAAGTCGGCCAATGTTTTACTTCTTCTTTGGCAGATTGGTCACAGTATGTACGAATTACCATGCCTAAGACCAGCGGTGTACGTAAGTCCAATATTGTTTCTATTACGTTGGGATTTCCTCAAGAATCTGAAGAATTAATTTCCGGTTTCAATGCATTAACACTAGTCTGAGACTTTTAGATTTAGATGCCATTGCACTGCGACCTAATGGTCTATTGTGCCCTCTTAGATGAGCTGTAAAAAGCTAGTGTTTTCCTGTCTTTATAGCTTCCTAACCCTTCCTCTCCCTCTCGCCCCCTCCCCCAACTAATGAAGTTGTGATGGCCTTCTTTGGTAATAGGTTAGCTTACTTGTTGCCATTAATTCCGTGGTTAATGTCCAGTATACAACTTAATACAACTTTGTGTCTTTTGCCTAGGTTATTGACTGTTTCAAGACATTCTCAGACTAATTTAGGGCTGATGGTGTTTGAGCTCAGTTGCTTGCGATAGTACCTGTCAAGGTTCATTTGAGGATATATTCCAATTTCATTTATCTCTGCTTGGAAGACGCTAGGGTACGTTCCCATTGGCTCTAGTCTAAGTCTTGGTTACTTCACTTGAGATAACTCTATGTTACCTAAGAATGAAATTAAGATATAAACAAATTACCTGTAAATTTTCCTAAACTTTCTTATACTAATTTTAGAGTAGAACACAAGAAAGTGTTACATAATTATAACTTTTACATATTTCAATAGAGAATATCTCGTGCTGATGTATTATCCGCAACATATGCTTCCAATAAACTGTTGATGCGGCAAAAATAACTAAGCGATTTAGTAACAATAACAGATAATACAATATTTTGTAAATAGCTAATATCTGCTTTTAATAAATGGTTTGGGTAAACTATTACACACTATTCGAAAATTGTGTTTGCTAAATGAGTTCCGTGATTATCACGAGAAGAGCCAGTTCTTTTAACAACATTTAACATAACTGTATCTAAAACTTCAGGCGTTATGTCTGCAATTGTGTGACAAATATCCACTTTCAAATATTCCAGCGTTTCTGGCCTGCCTTTGTAAACATTGTCCTTTAGACAGCCCCGCAGGAAACAATCTGGGGTAGTCAAGTCTGGCGATCTGGGTGGCCAGTCGATGTTGCCACTACGTGAAATAAGACGACAGATTTCGTTCTTCCAACTGCGGTCCAAGAAACGTTACACCTCACAGTATCATTCGACATTAACAGTAACGGCATTATCTGCAGCATCTTCAAAGAAAAATGGTCCTAAAATTCCAACCCTGTAAACATCACACCATGCTGTGCCTTTAAGGGAGTGTAACGGTTTTTCATGAATTATTCAAGGATTTTCAGTATCCAAAAACTGGCTGTTTTGTTTATTTACATGTCCACATAAGTGAAAATATGACTCATCGCTTATGCTAATTAATAACGCACTTATCTACGCATACGTGAGTGTAAGAACGTATTCAGGAATATAATAAATTATCCGTGCGGGTGCCGCCTCTATTTACACGTTCTTCCCGTCTGCGCAACTGTCGTAGCGATTTTACTTTTTTGAGTTTTTGGATGACACCTGCCAAAGTACGTGGCTTGGATTTACCACTTTTCCAGTACTCGACAGCTCCAGTTTTGTAATCTAGGTCTATAACTCTATCCTCTTCTTCAGGAACACATGCAATATCTTCATAATTATCTTCTTCGTCTTCTGCTGTTTCTTCTACGAATTGCGCTTCGTGTGGTTCTGCTAATTCTTCAAACTCTAATCCCGTTACATCTTGAAAGGAGAACATGGCGTCTAGTTGAGCAGATACAATTATATTTTTCAGGGCATCATGCAACTCACTTTCTTTCGGTGTCAAAAGAATATTACGATATTAGTAACTTGAAACGTTGCAAGTAACACGTTCAACACATTTGCTATATTTACGACCGCCATTGTGCCAAACTATAGGTACTGACCTACAGTGCACGAAAAATGACTTCTAATATTCTCATTTGGAATACTCGTCTTATATATCTATTTCCTAAATGCAGACGTAACCACTTAAATGTTCGTGGTTAATTACTATGCGTTCGGGTATTTATTTTTATCTATATAATAATATAATCAATCACCAGATCCCTTATTGCGTAAAATTTATAATGCAAATTACCAATTATATCTGAAGTGACTGAATAATTAACAAAACTCACGTATGCGGAGATAAGTGCATATCAAATTCATGACAATAGACACGTACATATATTTATTTTGAGTTATTATTACTATTATTAATTTTCCACATTTAATATACCTCACCGTTTTCTATGTAAAAGCGATAGTTTTTTGATGAATAATGAAAAAATTAATTATTAAGAAAATGGGGGGTATAGGGTAGCCTGTCCCCCGTTATTAGCTTTTTGTGAAGATATTTATCTTGGGACCATGTATTATGCTGAAAATTATGTTAAGGAAAGAAAGTTATATCTGTTATAGTTCATTTGATTTATATCAAGTTTATTAATTTTGAAGCTTTATTATTATTTTTCTATTTTTACAATTATTAATTTTGGAAACTTGTTATACATCATCGTATTCTATGTAAAAGCGGCCTTTCTTTGATGAATAAGAAAAAGAAAAAATGTTAAAATGGGGGGTATGGAATACCCCGTCCCCCGTTATTAACTTTTTACAAATACAGACGACGCCACCTTTAGGGCCATGCAATATGCTGCAAATTATGTTAAGAAGAAAATTAATACATATCTGTTATAGTTTAGGAAATATTTGCAAAAATTGAAAAATCGTCCAAACTTTGGAGGAGGTTGTACCCCAAAATCGTGCGGATACGCCGATCAAAAAATTCGTGTCTCTTATTTTGAAGTACTCTTTCGATCTGTAAAGTTTTATCGAAATCGGAGCCAGCCGGTGTTCCCTTGTCAGTTGTATTCAACAAAAAAATGTTTCGGCGATCTGGAAGTAATAAAACTTCTTCAACTTCTGTAGTAATCGGATTTATCTTCATTACATGTAGTATTTTTTAATACGCGACTCTAACTCTAACATAATTAGGATTACGTAAATTATACACATTCAAACAGGAAAGAATAAAGCACGCACAAATGAACGCAACCTGCTTTATATTTTCCGTCATATTTTCATATGTTAACGGAATTAACAAGGAAGCAGATGAGGTTTTTAATCAACACATCTTCGCGCAAACGACGCACTCGCTCTTACGTACTTATAATAATGCCATGAATTGCTGTACACACTGCAGGATCTACATACATATCTATATACAGTAATCATTAGTAACACAAATAGATTTCAGCACTTAAGTACGCAAGTACTTCATAATACAGACTTCATATACATATAATGATGCGCATCTTAAAATCAACAAACGCAAAATTCCGATCTCCTTCTCTGCTATATAGTCCCTGTCATATGCGCTTCATCCAGTATGCCTACATTAAGATTTTCTTCGTAAATATCACGTTCCATAAATATATGTAGCTCAAGGCTTTCT
>SMLS01066424.1:0-19848 GCA_004785975.1 Popillia japonica
CCTGTTTTAGAAAACCGGTGTGGTTTCTAGGTAGTCAGGTGAAATCGATGTTTACAAAAGGGCATAATGAAATACCAGTGAACGTTTGAGAGACCTTGAACTCGTATTATATCATAAAAGCAATTTTTTTCTAGAAATTTTTTCTACACAAGGACAATTCTCTTGGTGAACAAGAAAAAGAATATATTAAAACATAGGAAGGGCTAGAGGATTATACAGTGCTGAGTCCCCCATTATTAGCTTTTTGTGAAAAGAGGTTTCAGTACCATGTAATGCTGCACAAAATATGATATAGAAAAATAAAATAAAATACACTTTGACTATTTCCATTTTCTCTCGTTAGTAATATTAATTCGCAGTTTAGTGCTTTGAATATGTAGACAATATCAGATATTCGGACAAAGTGCTACCTCCGTAGTATGGAAAATTTATACTTACATTGGTAACAACGCTTACGTAAGTAATCCATTCTAGAATATCTTGATATGCCCCTAGTCCATCTACTTTCGCAGCGACATGTCTTTTATGAAATTTTAGAAACTTCGATGCATCAATTCTGATTTCGAAAATATTTCGGATTAAAGCTAGTAAAGGAGCTACTGGTAAAGCACATACAAAACAAGTGATATATCCATATTGAATTACTGTAAAAAAGAAACAGAATTATATAATAGATATTTACAATATAGTTGCTTACTTTTTTCACAATGACAGGAAGTTGTGCAAAAATGAGTGATTCAGAGGAACGTTTGTCTTCTGATGTAGATTTAGCTGCTCAATCTGCTATAAATACATTGATTCCTGCTAAATCTAAAGAGCAGTACTAGATAGTGTACGGTCTTGCCTACTTTGCAGACAAAGCAGGGAAGCTAAAGCCATCCCCCTTATGGTGTGGGTATCCTATGTTGCGGACGTTAATATCGATTAAGAAAAACATTGACATTACCCAGTATCATTAGTTTATAATTTTCTTAAAGAGGAAATCAGAGGGATACCGGCCTAAGAAATCGTGTATTTTTTGCAAAGAAGAGATACATCAATTTCTTAAGGAAATGGATGACAAAGATTTCTTACTTATCAAGGTGAATTAGAGCTTAAGTTATAAAAAAAGAATCAAGTTTATTACGCTTTTAGGCCGTTGTTAGTCGGTGTTTTCGGAAATCACAAATTTGACGAAACAAAACGTTCACGACGACGGAAATTTTACCAAGATTACCTACTGAAAGTTGATTGGATTTATTTCGAAAATACATAAACTTGTGTCCTAGTCAGACCAAGCATAATCGTTTTCTTCTTAACTACAGGAAAGGTAAACGTACCCAGCTGGAGTGAATACAATCACTGCCGGAAAATTCAGAAGCAAATATGCATACTCTCAACCGCCATGGAAGCTGGATATCTGATAGTATTGCAGAGGGATATGTCGAAACATCGACAAAAAATAAGATGAGAATTGCGAAAATAATGGGCTCATCAGTTGCAGTAGCTTCTACTAGTTCTAGTAGACTAGTAGGTAGTCTAGTCTACTAGTACATTTAATTTAGGAACATCGTCTGGAGTTAAATTTGAAAATGTTTCAAACTGTGTATTTTATATTAATAAATAGTTATGAACAATTGTTTTGTAATATTGATTCACCGCACTGGTGTGGAAATTACTGCCATTACGACACTAAAAAAGGTTTTGAAAAATGACACATAACGTAGTGAAATAAATAAATTCTTAAGTATACTTTTCGGCCAACACACCTACGTACTGTAGAATTGGATACTAATTAACTGATAATTTCAATGTACAAATGGTCCATTGTATGTGGATGGTATGCGCGTTAGAAGACTAAATCGTGTCGAGTGTATAGTAAGCGATTGAACTATGTCCATGAAGCTAAAATCAAATATAAACGTCAAGGGTTCAAGAAACCCAAATATTATGTACATATATTGTTAAAACAAAGTTTTTGCATGGTCACAAAATTGGTATAGTTTGCAGATTAATAATAGTAGATTATTGTTCAACAGTGTACACTATTATCACAATTTCCTTTTCAAAAAGCATATTTCGAATTTTTAAGGGTTGCAATAGTATTTACGTAAACATATGGTTACTTTTCAGTAAGAAACCTATATTTCAAAATACGTTTATTATTATGAAAAAGAGTTAAAGGGAATAAACAACTAAAGTAAAAGGGAATATGTTGCACCTACGTATCTATATATTTAGGAGTAAATAAGAAATACTCGTTGACATGCTAATGTATGTAACTAATATATTATTTAATAAATTCGTTAGCCAACCCTTCCGTGTAAAATATTCTGTGTCCACTTCCTTTAAATTTGTGTGCACAAATATAAAATTGTTTAACAAAAAGTACTTACAAAGATCTCGATATTCGTTAAACATTACATATTTGTAAGTATCTTCAAGATAAAAATCTAATTCCCACTGTGGTATATCGTGTCTAAAGTAAATATTAGAATGTTGCTTCAATTTCATCATCACGTACCTAAAAATAATAATTCTATTGTTAATCCATTAGCAATACCTAGAAATAGTACGGTCTAAGAAGCTGCACCAAACAAGAAAAGAAACTGGGAACAATTAGAATCGCAACCAGCTGTATACCCACGTCTGTTAAGCATCCTCCTGGACCACACAAATCCGTAATTATACCTCCTAAGATGTCCCATTGTCGGGTATCTCCTGGATACGTAAAAAATTTTCCCTGAAAGAAAAATTATAACTGTATTACGTGATCTTTGGAAAATCAACGTAATTACAAAACAGACCTTAAAAAACGCCAAATACGTAATTGCTGCGTAGTTATTAGCAAAGTTTAAAATACAATTTTTGACTATAAAAGCACGGTCAAATGCTTGCTGTGTCCGTGGACATTCTTTCTTAGTCAACCAAAGAGATACTTTTTCGTATAACTGAAATACAGTTTAAATATTTTAAACATTAAGGTAATATTGGTTACTCGTGAGTTTTACGTACGACTGTAAACAACATAATTGAAAGCACTACAAATAGGGAACCGGTAGCTGACGCTGTCCAAGATGCTCGACGACTAACTACTGTGTCTTTGGTAACATGGGCTATGTATCGCATTTTATATTGGTACACTATTACACTCAAAGCTACAGCAAATACTAGTAAAGCCTAAAAACAATAGAAGTTAAAACAATATATCCAGCTGTTCAAACATGCATAGCAACATGTGCTAGAGGACCAAGAAATAACAAAAAAAGTTCCTGTACACACATGTCCGATTGCTTTTTGCATTCAAGATAGATATTATTTTTGCATAAGGTGTTCAAGTTGGTGACCTTCATAAATCCCAAAATGAAAAATCGTGGAGATTAAGGTCGGTACTACGAGCTGGCCATGGTATAGATCCCCCACGACCAATCCACCTATTTCCAAATTTTCGTTGCAGAAATTCGCTTACTCTCCTAAAATAGCGAGCTGGCTCCGTCATGCATATAGTACATTCTTCTTATAATATTCAACTTCTAATAAAGTATTCAATTCATTTTCCATAAAATTTCGATAGAATTCATCTGTCAATCGTCTGGGCATTCGAAATGCACCAGTTAGATAATTGTCGATTATACCTGCCCACACATTAAATGAAAACCTATACTGGTGATTCCGTATTACGTTCTGATGAGGATTTTCATCGCTCCAGTAATGTACATTGTGAATATTCAAAATGCCATCGCAACTGAAACCTGCTTCATCGGTTAACAAAATTAATGGCAGAAAGTTTTGCCTTTTATTTTGCAACCACTCGCAAAATTGTAAACGCGGTAGGAAATCCTGTTCCAATAGGTAATGGATTTTTTTTTGAAATGAAATGAATGAAGAAGTTGTACTTTGAGGACTTTCCTAACAGACTCACGATTGACATTCGGTACTGCTGCACTTATTCTTCTTATTTCTGTTAACCCCAGATTCATATTTTAGTTTTTTAAAGTAACCATCTTCTCCCAAACGTCTGTAGACGTCAATAAATGTCCTAACATTAGGAACTTGCTTTAATGGGTAGTATCTCTCTCGATAGATGCATTGAATTTCGGAAGAATTTGAACAAGCTTCCCCGTAACACATGAGCATGTTCCTGTATTCCACAAAAGTATAGTGCACCATTTTGGACAAAAACTTTCAATAAACTAAATATTGCTTTCGCATTAACGAAATGTTTTGTTTCATGAAAACACATTTTTTATTGCCTAGGTAAAAGTAAAATACAAGAAAAATATAAAAAACACTTTGTAACTTGAAAACAAAAAGCAAAGACATGTGTGTATAGGAACTGTTTTTATTATTTCTTGGTACTCGGTTACATGTTGCTATGCACTGTAGTTTGTTCTATGTCACCTTGTATAGTAATGCATAATCAAGTGAGATGGAGAGATGCATACGTATTAGTATCTGCATGTTGCAACGTCAATGTCATGTAGTAAATAGATTTGGCATTTGCACTATGCAATAACACAAATGAAACCTATGGAGAAGAAAAAAAGGAGTCTACACCTTCACAATTATTGAGTACTGTCGCGCAACGTTAGGAATCTGTAGAACTACGGAAAAACTGAGAAGCTTCATGGTCTTTAAACTGATGAACGCTCCTAAGAAAGTGTTATGCATACTGTACTCTTTTATCATAGGTGGCTTGCTTAGTGGACTGTTTAAAAAAGCTCTAAAAGTTATCTACACTTTTTGAATATTAGTATGGTGACCAACGAAAAGACAGGATAAATCAACTAGAACTTTGTCTGTATGTATGTTTGGCAATTACAACGATCCAGGCCTGTATGATTGTCTGAATAGAAGTACTTCCAGTGTTACATTCCCGCGACTGCTAGTAGAATAGAATTGCAGTTCTTATCACACACCCATTAAGATTATGCATCGATTTCAAGCAAACGCCTTAGGATAGGCGGAACAACTAAACAACCCAGCAACTAAAATTGCATTATGAATAAGCTATTCTTGGTCATGGTTTGAGCACACTACTATCAAAAGAATAAGGACTGTCATCAACAAGCCTTTCGAGGTAAACTAACGTCATATCTGTCTTATTTTGAAACGGGAGAATTTTTGGGAGAATTTTTTCAGTTGCTCAGAAAACTTGATAATCTAAGCAAATTTAGTTTAGATTACAAAATACATCACAGGCAATATGTTAACAATTAATTTCGTACTTTAAGTACAAGTTCTGTGGAAGCTAAGAGGAATCTAACCAAGCTAAATAGCGTTTGGGTTCACCGGTAGTACATGTGGCGAATCAATTGATTCAATGAGGGGTCGACAATACTACGCAGTCCAGTTTTTTTTTGTACTTTCAATTGGTTACCTTTTGCGCCTTATGGTTTGTTGATCTCAAATGCCTAGGTTCGTGTTTGAGAATAACAGTCTTGTACGAATATTTCGAATGAGCACATCTTATTTTACAGCTCAGATTTTCGTATAAAGTTAACTATATTTACTTATATATTATTATTTGGATTATTATACATATATTTATTTATGTATTTATTTATTGCCAAACAGTACAATGTACCAATTACATGGCAAAAGAATAAACTAAACATAATTCAAATGTAGTGCGTACTATTAATAAAAATATAAACAAGAGATCCTAAGTATAAAGTAACAATTGACATTGTGTAGCCGCAAAGTGAATGGGCACGTAATTCCTAAATTAATTATATATTAATACATACAAAGTCACCCTATGAAAGAAACGAGAAAAAAAAGGAAAAAAAAGAGAGACTGTAATTATGGTATTTGGACTAGCGATCGACAGAGAGAAGTTCCTGAAGTGAACAGTGAAAAATATCGCACTTATGAGAAATCTGATTGTATAGTGAAGACATAAAGGTAAGCGGGGAGCCAAACATAAGATTAGTTCTGGCTTGAGCAGTATAAAAGGTTTGACGTTTCTAGTTGATAACCGCGGCACATTAAAATTAAGTCCTGAGAGGAGTTGATTGGCGTCGATCTGTGCAGCAACTGTAAAGAAAAGTCAAACGAGCGCTGCTGCGACGTGCTCCAAGGGATGAAAATGCAAAGGCGTCAAGCAACACATCATATGGAAAGCCTCTCGCTGGATAATTATAATGCCTTCTAAACCATAAGTACTTTAGAAACATTCTTTGCAGGTTCTCAATCATTGTATCATAGAAATCATAATAAGGGTTCCATACGATAGAAACATATTCCAGTTTCGACCGCACGAAAGAAAAAAGTAATACTTTGATAGTAGCCAAGTTTTGGAAGGAATTTGAGTTTCTCAAGATAAAACCTAGCATTTTATTTGCCTCGGCCACTATCACACGCACGTGTTCCTTGAAGGTTAGGCAGCTATCAAAAAGTATTCTATCACACCTAACCAAACTACTAGGCCCTATGGTATAATCAAAAAGCAGCGGAGACTTCTTCCTGGTGAAGGAGAGACTTTACACTTTGCAACATTAAGGTCTAATTTATTCCGCAAGCACCACTGCTCCAAAATAAGTAAGGAATTCTGCAGTTTGATGCAATCCTCAAGGGAGTTAATAGAGGTAAAGAACTTAACGTCATCGGCAAACATTAAAGCATGACAACCGATATTTTCCATTAAATCATTTATAAATTACAAGAATAATAGTGGCCCCAAATGAAACCCTTGAGGCACAACGGAGGTTACAACGTGTTGCTCGAAAGAAATGATACCGTTACAACATTTCAAGTGATAGCAAAGATGAAGATGAATGGCAAAGAAACCAAAAACACGAACTAAATTCCAATTCTGCAAAGAAATTGAAGAAACGTCGTAGACCACGACATAGAGGATGCCAACATTCCATTTACGTCTTCTGGCAACCCACCAATATAACGACACTATTGAGTTTTTCAAATTGTTCTTCAGGGATCAACTAATGAATACAATACTGGAAAACAAATAAATACGCACACCACAAAATGAGAAGACGAAGTGAAAAAATCATTAACTACTTAGATTACGTTAGGTAGAGAATTGTCTATTGACAAAGCAGTAGTCAAATTCACGGGAAAAATAAGCTTTATAACCCACAAAATGGGGGGTACGTATACAGTGGAACTTCGCTTAATGAACATAATGCATTCAAAGATCCTACTCATAATCCGGAATACTTGCTCGGGAAACAATATTTCCCGTATAAATTCATACAAAATATGATAATGCGTTCCGTGCAGAAAAAAAAATGCTGAAAATGTTAAGTATAGTATATACATGCATATTATTAAATAACGTGAATATTCTTCATATTTTCTTCTATCACGTAACGAAATATGCAATCTAAAATTTGAAGTCGATTTGCAGGAAAAAAAAATATTTATGGTACACACACGCCTTATTATTTTTTATTAGAAAGCTGTCTAGAGTCATTTTGCTTTTATCGACGCTCAAAATTTGCTGAAAATGTGAGAGCATTATCGTAAAATAAATTTGCAGCGCGCATAGCTACTGCTTTATTAGGATGATGCTTCTCAACGTACGGTTCAACAGTTTCCCATGCTTTCAATATTTCTTTTATTGAATCAGAGGACTGTTGCTCTGTTGTTCTCTCCTTATCTTCCTCTAATAAATCCTTCTCCGCCACTTCTTACTGTGAAGCAGAATATAATTCTATAAGTTCTTCGGTGATTACCTCTTGGCTGTGCTCTTTCAACAAGCTCATAGATATCATTGTTATCCCTGATGGTCCATAGGCTGTAATAACGGAGTGGTGTTGGGTGGCAGAAGCTGTATCTTGATGAATTTAAATTCTTCAAGGATATCGTCTTGTAGACCTGGAGTATGGACAGGAGAATTGTCCATAACAAGCAAAACATGAAGTGGCAAATCCATTTCAACTAAATATTTCTTCACAGAAAGACAAAATACTCCATTAATCCAATCCGTAAAAAGGATACGTGACACTCAGGCTTTGTTGTTGGATCTCCACATCACATTTAGTTTACTATTTTCGACTTTATACTTTGTGAAGACTCGTGAAGGTTCTGAATGATACAAAAGCAACGGTTTGATTTTCAAATCGCCACATTAACACAAAATAGTAGCTTGAGACGGTCTTTCATTGGTTTCTGGCTTGGCAATACGGTCGCCTCTGCTGTTATATAAATTCGCTTCGGCACTTTTTTCCAGAAAAGACCTGTCTCATCATAATTAAAAAATTGTTGCGGCAAATAACCTTTAGAATCGACAAGTTTCTTGAAATTTTCTGCTGCCTTTGTATGCCGGTGTGATGCTGTGGATGCCGGTTCTTCTCTTAAATTTCTCAAACCACGCCTAGCCTTAAATACTTCCTCTTCGGCCGTTGATGGTCTTGGTGTCTTTTTAACGAGATCAGCGAAAATCATTTTTGCCTTCTCACAAATGACGTTCTCGCTAATAATCTCACCTTGCAGTTGCTTTTCATTAATCTATATATGCAACAATCTTTCAACGTCGTTGAGAATATGTGGCCTTCGCGTAGATATTTTTCCCTTTGACGCATCTTGCACGTTAATTTTATTTTTGTTGAGAATAGTGCAAAGCGTTGATATAGATCAATGCGTGCTATATCAGCTACGCACATATGTACCTACATTGTTCAATGATTTTATGTTTCATTTCTATGGATGTTTTTATTCTCTTACATCTATCTTTCTGCGGCTTTCTTTTCGGAGACATTTTTGCGCGGGTTATTAACGTCTTTAAAAGGAAATATACAAATACTACATATATATGTTTAAAGACAAATTTAGAGAAATCTATTATCAATGAGTTAACTATGTAACTTATGCGAGGTTCTACTGTATGTACATGTGTTAGCTGATGCTACCACCGGATATGTATGTACCAGCTATTCTACCCTATTATGCTAGTTTGGCCACGGAACATCTAGTGCAATTTAATCTACTCGTTAGTTCCAGAATCTCTCTGGATTTTTACGAGAAGGTATTACGTACACCTAGAAAATAAAGTTTCAGTGCACATTATAAGTATTTACATTATGTAGATATTTGACTATTACGCCATTAGCAAAAAAAAATCTATTTAACCGGTACTATACAAACAAATAGATGGATACATTCTGACTGTAATAAAAAAAGCAATAACAACTGATAACAAAATTGATGCGTATAGGCCTGATAAAGTTTGGTTATTATTTTGGAAGAATAAGAGTATTGTTACATTGCTAAGTATTTGTGATACAAATCCAAAAAAAAATAAGCAGAAGAATGCATGGTGGTAGATTTCTTCAATTGGAAAAATCTCTTGATAAATGAGACCGACAGTAATATATTTTTATTTACTGTTGCTTCCTTCGACCTCCAGGGAGCTAGAAAGTCTAAATAATCGCTTACACGTCATTTGTCATTGTGCGTAGTTTCTGCACTTTCCGTTGCAGAAACTGCATTGAGTGTTGAAAGAGAAAAATAAAACAAGGATGGAAACAACAGTGACATATGTCCCAAAAAAACGATTTATGTCCAAACATGCACAATAATTAAAGCATCACAAAATTCCAACACTAAATTACGTCTCATATAGCTACAACTATCATGAACATGAATACTGATACCACTTACGCATCGTCTCCAATTACACAATTGTCAACTAATTATGCATTGCTGCTATCTGAAATTTCAAAATCTAACAGATTAAATCAAGTTAAAATAAAATGTGACAGCTACTGGCTATGAATCTTTATGTTAAGTTAGTTAAATCAAAATGGGTTTTAAAAAGAAAACAAACTTGGCTCTTACGCAAAACATTAATGTCGCATGAGTAAGAACAAACTGACTGCAATGTTTCACATTTGGTATGTATGCTTCCATTTCGCCAGTTGCTTTTGAAAATCTCATCCCTGTTGCGGTTTGCAAAAATTCTTGGCTAAAATTATAGAGCATTTAAAATACTTGTCTCTGAATTTGGTAGACCTACCGTATAGTTTCTTCAATGGATAAATTCAAAACGTTCCATCGCATCCTTAAGATATAAAGTCTTCTTTTCCACATAACCAGAAAATAAGTAGCTACATTTAAAATTAGTTAGAAAGAAATCCTTTCGTTAGGATGCTAATTCTTACCCCAAACCGACATAAACATAGAGAAAAATACAGTTGAGGGATTATCTAACAAAATTCCTAGACGGCAATAACTACACTCTGTTTTCAATGGTGTAAAGGGGCATAGTGAATAATGCTCACAATATGGACACATAATCTTGTCACTCTCGCATATTTCTGTCCTGCAATTATAACAAGCATACTTTGCCATCCACGCAAGTATATCACAATTGGGAAGTACGTTACGTGTGTGCCATCGGTTAAATAGGTGTTTACAGATCCAAGTATGAAGGACAGAATGCCAACTATAGAAGCTGGTATTAGATATGAGACGTAGAACTCGATCCAAGCAAAATACATTCCTAACTCAGTACCGAAATATTTTTCAATCAGATTCAATGGTTGCGCTTTAAAAATCATGCTGAAGTTTGCCCAATAGGCCCCTAGAAGCTTAAAAGATCAAAACATAATGATATCGATTCCGTTCGATCCAATTAAAGTTAACTACACTTAGAGTATCGAAGATAGAAGAAGATCGAATTAGAGATCAAAAATTATTGGAATTAGTTAGTGATATATTCTTTTTGATAAAGACCAACAGCTATTTTAATTAATGTTTGCGGGTTATAGTTTGCCCTTCAATTTATTCTGAATAGTCAGATGACTTCGATTCCTTACTGCTTAAAAAAGCTAATTAATCTTCTGTATTCATTCTATTTAATATATTATGCGTATCAGTAGGTTCAAGCTTGAACTATCATGCTCTACCCAAAAAGATCTTACAATTTTTTTGCTAGTTTGCGCCGCTAAGGCTGTGTCTGCAAAAGAAGCAAAAATAGTAACGTTTTCATGACATTTTTGCTTCTTTTATAGATGCAGCCTCAACGGCACAAGCTATCAAAACATCTGAAATGTTTTTTGTAGTACATGAAAATTTCCACAAAAAGGTCCCCAAGAATACTATTCTATCTCTTATGGTCTTGAAGTTATACTATATAAGTGTCATAAGGGCTGATTTTATATTTATTTGCCTAGTCTAGCATTGCTAACGCATCCCAATTAAAATATTTCGATATCTATAACATCAACAACTATTTATAGAAACATACTTGTCTATCTGAAAGTGGTCCTTTTCTGGTCCACGTATAAGGTCCTTCGTGAAGAGGATACGCCGCAATAAATAACCCCTTGGTGAGTAATGATTCCAAACCAAATTCATGGGGACTATCTGAGTATCTAATTTCCTTCATTAGTGTTTGTAATAGCATTGATCTCTCAGCATTTGTGGCTTTAGAGGGTTTAGTACCCGCTATGCTTTCCCTAAATTAAAAAGAAATGCGTTATGCTTAGCAAGAGATATATGTGTTCAACTTACGGTGCTCTCTCTAATAGCTTAGAATGTTCATATTTGCTAAGTTCTGTCTCCAAGAACTTAAAAATAGGCTTGCTTGGATTGCTATAATGCTCATTAACGCAAGAGAGATCTATATGGTATAAATTTGCTAGGTGTGTTACGCAACTGTCAGGAATATTGACTTTTATAAAGAAATATTCGCTGAAAGTCTATCAATAAAGGTTTTTGTAAGAATGTTATTTTTGCTGAAGACATGATTACAGTTTCGAAGTATGCAAGACAACCACCAACACCATAAAAAATTTCTATTAAATTAAAACTTCTAGAATAAGTACCTACATTATTGCATTTATTAATGTTTAAAGCGACTCACAATCAGTTCTTCCTTGAATCAAGAGACTATACTTCCTATTAAAATAAATAGTTTTAAATCATCAGCATATGGACGAAATTTTGGATGTCTAATATATGTACTTAGCAACGTCGTCAATAAATAGGACAAGTAAAAGAAAATGCAATTTAGAACCTTACTCTGCACAACGGATACGGATTCCGAATCATTCACGTAAACATAAGATTTGTTATGAATTCAAGATATAAACTAAAAAAGCAACTTGTCATAAATACTCATACAGGATGTCCAGAAACTCTCCTGACAAACGAAGACCGGAGATTCCTCAGATAATTTAAGACAATGTTACCCAATTCACCCTAGTCCGAAAATGCTTCTTAAGGGAGCTAGAGCTCTTTGAAGATGGCGCCTTGCAATTAGTTTTTTTTTAATATCTCCAGAACCCTTCTATTTAGAAAAACAAAAACTGGTATTCTTATTTATCCTTCGGAGATGAATCGATTCCTTCAATTGCGAATTTCTAGTACCGGTCATAGGCGTCCGTTTTGGGTAGGTTAACGATTATTTTAACGCATAACTTTTTTGTCTTTAACTTTTAAGCATTTGTGACATCAAATTATTAAATTTTCAGGTATTCTAGTACTAAAAGGTACTCTTACTTTAAGTCGGTAGGATACACCGTTTTCTAGAAAAATCGATTTGAAAATTTTTCGTTCGCAAAGTTTATCTTTTAATTTTTTACTTTGTAGCATTCAAACACGATTTCAATTTTTTAAAAATGGTTTTTACTAATGAAGAATACGCCGATATGCATTTGGTTTATGGCGAAATGAGGTGTAACGCTCGAGCAGCGCAACGTAGATACGCTGAAAAATTTCCCAATCGTCAGCATCCCACTCACTCAACATTTACAGCACTTCATCAACGATTAAGAAAAACAGGTTCAGTGGCCCCAAAAAAAATGAAACAGGGAGACATAATGATGTAACAGCAGAACATGAAGATGTTTTTTGAATGGAAGTTGAGGAAAATCCAGAAATTAGCGTTCTGCCATGTAACCCACAATTTCAAAATGTTCCGTAGGAAATATCTTACACAAAGAAAATTTATATCCTTTTCATTTTACAAAGGTGCAAGCATTGCTAGAAGGAGATTTTCCAGTTCGTGTAGAATTCGCTAGATGGTTACAAAATCAGAAAAATCAAGATGAAGATTTTTTCAGGTACATTTTGTTTGGTGACGAAGCTTCATTCTCAAAAAATGGAATTTTTAATGTACATAATGCACACTATTATTCGTACGTTAGTGACAATCCCCACGTTGTTCAAGAATTTAAGCATCAGCATAGGTTTAGCATAAACGTCTGGTTTGGAGTAGTTGACGATTATCTACTTGGACCTGTGGAATTACTTGCTCGTTCAAATGGTGTTGATTACTTACATTTCCTGCATTGTTAGATGAGGTGCGTTTAAATATTCCGCCAAACTTATGGTTTCTACAGGACGGCTGTCCGGCCCACTTTAGCAAGAATGTACAGGGTTATTCATTATAAATGTCCCAGTCCTTACCATAATTATTATTGCATAAACAAAAAAAATTGTGAAATAAACTAATTTTATTATAACGTTACCAAAAGTACAGTGGCGTGCGTAGTTTAGGGACACAAAAAAATAATTTGTTTTTTTTAATGAGACACCCAGTATATTATTAAATTTTTGAAAAGATCTTTTTCTTCTGATTACACCGTTCTTATGTTATTAAAGGATAAATATAGTAAATTAAACTAGTTACTATACTATGCCTACTATAAATATTGAAAAGTTAATATCATCAAAGAAAGCCATGAAAATCACTGTCATGTTTATTAAATGTCATTTCTTTATTGAAACATTCAAAATGGTTTACAGTATATAGTGTATAGTGTTTTGTATATACAAAACTTTTATTTAATAACTTAAGAACGGTGTAAAACAGGGGTATGATATGGTATATTTTTGAAATCAGAAGAAAAAGATCTTTTCAAAAATTTAATAACATACAGGGTGTCTCATTTAAAAAAACCAAATTATTTTTTGTGTCCCCTAAACTACGCACGCCACTGTACTTTTGTTAACGTTATAATAAAATGAGTTTATAACCATACAACTTTTATTTCACAATTTTGTTTGTTTATGCAATAATAACTATGGTAAGGGCTGGGACATTTATAATGAATAACCCTGTACGAGACTTTCTAGATAATAACTACGAATACCATTGGATTGGAAGAGGCGGTCCAGTTGCTTGGCCAGCAAGGTCGCCGGATTTGAATCCTTGCGATTATTGTGTTTGGGGATACATAAAAGCATTTGTTTATTCCGTTTCGATACATAATCGTGCAGAACTCTGGCTGAGGATACAAGATGCTTGCAACGAAGTTAGAAATAACTTTGGAATTTTTACAAGAATTCGGCGTTCTCTAAGCAAAAGGATAAATTTATGCATAAAGACGAATGGTCATCACATCGAGCATCTTTTGTAACTATCTACCTTTGATACTGTTCTTTTTTTGTTAGTTTTGTTCCATTGTAATAAATACTTTGGTTTTAAAAACCTTCAGCTAAAATTTTGTTTCAAATTGATTTTTGCTTCTTTTCCCAAACTTTTTTTACGAATTGTATGCTGCATTTATTGAAACAAAAGATGATTTATTAAATTAATTTTCATCCATGCCTTGATAGTCCTAGCCAACTTCGTCGCTAACTGTAAGTAGGTACATATATAATAAATTGAATTTTAATGACGAAAAATTTTCAAATCGATTTTTCTAGAAAACGGTGTATCCTACCGACTTAAAGTAGGTACCTTTTATTACTAGAATACCTGAAAATTTAATAATCTAGTATCACAAATGCTTAAAAGTTAAAGACAAAAAAGTTATGCGTTAAAATAACCGTTAACTTACCCAAAACGAACTCTATGACCGGTACTAGAGATTCGCAATTGATGTAATCGATTCATCTCTGGAGGATAAATAAGCATACCAGTTTTGGTTTTTGTAAATAGAAGCGTTCTGGAGATATTTAAAAAAAACTAATTGCAAGGCTCCATCTTCAAAGAGCTCTAGCTCCCTTAGGAAGCATTTTCGGACTAGGCTGAATTGGGTTAAATTGTCTTAAAATTATCTGAAAAATCTCCGGTCTTCGTTTTTCAGGAGAGTTTCTGGACACCCTGTATATATACTGTCACTTAATGAACAGAATCTGATGATCGATTTTTTCAAAAGTCTTGCTACTATATGTATAGATTTTGTCTATCTGTGTCCATAGACTGAATAACAACATTATTAAATGCGGAGACGGGAACAAATAATAACCTGAAGTTGCCGGATCTGGAGAATATGCTGGGTGTAACAGTATATGCTATTTAAGCTGTAAAAACTTTTGGCTAGTCAGCAAACTTGCATTAGGTTTCGTATTATCTTGGTGGAACACTACCCCGTTTCTGTTCATCAATTCTGGTCTCTTCTGTTTAAGTGAGGGAGTCAATCAGTTTGTCCATATGATGACAATATACTTCCAATGTAATCGTTGTGCTGTACTGTTAAAATACAAAATAAACAATTCCTTTGAAATCCCACCTTTGTTGTATGAAAATTGGTTCTCTGAGAAACAAATCACAAACGTCAACGTAACGACAAATTTCTTTCCCCTGAGACATGAAGAACCCATGTGTCGAGCTCTGTGGTTAAATCTAGGTCTTTCCAGTGGTGATACGCAGGTCATCAACTGATCTTCCAGAAAGTGGTGCATCGTCAAGGTCAAAGTAGCCAGATGGGCATTGGCTAATTTTTTTCTTTCTTGAACAGCATTTCTACCTATTTGATGATAAGAAAGGAAAATATACCGAAAATTCTGCTTTTCTCTATGCAATTGGAAAAAACGCGTAGAATTAATCGAACTTTTTCACAAGCGAGGCTTGCTTTATCAACTCTCGAAACATATAATGATTATACAGCTTAAGTGTGAAGTAGAGTGGAAAAATAGATGTTTACGAACCAAGTGCGGGAAAAAACATATTTGGATACTGATTCCAGTTGAAGCTTTGATCATAAAAAACATCACACTATTTTTCGATTGCTTGCATTACGCAAATACAAATCCGTGACAACAAATATCTATAGGAACAAATCCGTTTATTCAAAACGAATTTGTAGTGGCAGAATAAAATTATAAAAATATGGAGAAGAGAATGCTAATTGATATTACATTAATTTTTCTTGCAAATCCGCCCAAAATATACTAAAGCAAAAAGTTACTAACTGGCATTTTGCCTTTAACTAACATTCCGGAAACTGTAATAATAAAAGAACCGCTGGAACACTACTAATTCAGAGTAACCAAAGATTAATACTTCGAAACTGTAAGCTCTAGTACCAAACATATACCTACTTACCACTCCAAATTCTATCTCTAATTGTACTCCAACATCGATTAATGCCTTCAAGAAATTTTTTATCTCTGTATATTTTACTACGTCAGCGCAAATTTCACTAGTTGTGACTAGAACAAAATCTATTCTTTTCAATGGATCGTCTTTAAAATAGCAGGACCTAGCTAACTACATTAAGAACCTATTATCGATAATTCATTAAAACTATAGATTTTATACCAATCTTGCATCTAAAACAGCTTTATCAAAACTATCTTGCTTTCGTAATTGCCTACGTCCCCTTTGGGTTAAGTTAGCAGTAGTAGGTACTGTAGATCCACCAGTAGTAGTAGTAGGACCATTTGCGATGCTATCCGTATTAGTCTTTCTCCTTTTGGTTGGCCTTATATGCTGCAGTACATTAGGTTGGCCTTCGGATAGGTTTTCTTTAGATCTTCGCTTTCGTTTTCTCTTCTCCTTGAATAATATACGACCAATTCTAAAAATACAGAATGTATACAAATATCAGCATAGGAATGCTGTATATATATATCTACTGATGCGGGTTATTTGCACACAACATGACCAAATTTTGATATGCCCCTAAAATTCCCTCCCTTACACAATTCTGTCATAATGACAGGCAAAATAGACAGTAAATAATCACAAAACTGTCTCTGTTTCCTCTGTCAAAAAGGTTTGATGCGAATATTGTTGCCAATTGTTGCAATAATCAGTTTTATCAATCTTAGTGAGGTGACATGAATGGATATTGGAGTGATTGTTAATGATTGGCAGCCGCTAAAAGGCAAACACGCAACACGACGCAATAGAGAAACGCTCATTATCAAATGAAGTCAGTATTATTCTATATTTCTACAGTAGTTTATAAGTATTATCTCCATCTCCAAAAAGAGTTAGCTTTTATTCAAACAAGTCGAGTATGTGTACAGTCTGTATAACAAGAGCTTCGTTGATGATGACATAAAAAAATATCTAGAAAGCCAGCATCTATCAGAAAGAAAACAACCGCAATCTATGCTAATACGCGTGGCAGTAAACATACTGAACTTCATATCATTGGTTACTTTTGAAGGACGCAAGCAACAAGATCGGTGAGAGGGGAAAATATCGGTTACGCAGTCAAACTAGGAAAGCTATTACACTGGACACATATACGTAGGCGTCCATTTGTAAGAAATTTGGTGCTTAAAACTGTCATCTGTCATGTCTACCGAGTAGTTAAGTCGATTTTGCAGCTTGAAAGTTTAAAATTCTAATATATTAAAGAAAAATTACAATGTAATCATAATTTGTATATTGCTATTTAATTAGTTTAGTAGTGAATGATACCCTTGTAATAATACCTGACAACAATTTCAGAAAAGTTAAGTGCTGATGTTGAAGTTGATGAAATGTATTTGATGCCTGGTAAGTCAGTCATCATCTTTTTCGAATCTTGAATTCCTAAAATAACTTGTTATGTTTTAGGTTTGACATATGACAGTGGTAATAAAGTATATAATTCATGGCTTTGAAGAAACTGAAATTCAGGGAGTAGACGCTTTGCAGATCATACAATGGTATTTAGGTAGAATTAGAGAGTTTTCAAGTACTTTAGGATTGATTAGATTTCAATTATTAAATTATATTGAATTTAATTGTTAATTGTTTTAAGAAATTTCTATTACTCCCTTTAAATTTATTAAAACGATTAATACTTCTCCAGAAAACTAATATGAAGATATATCTACTGTACATATTGTACATTCATCAACATTTTGTATAAGAAAATGATTACCTACTTATTTTTCATAAACTTCTTTTTTTTTAATTAATTTGGATACGTTCTACTTTAGTTCAGTACACCATATTTATGTTCTGTGTCCTAATTCGCTTGGTTTAAATTCTTTTAAATACTCGCTACCTTTTAGCCTGCGCCTATACGCTTATTACAATTGTCCAATTATGTTTACTTGAATAACGATTTAGGACGAAAGCCTATAATAAACAAGTTTTATTGCAGCTTCAATCGTTATCTTTGCCCTCGATAGTACGTAAATTTATTTAGTAATATATGTAGTACTTACTATATTTTAGGTATTAGTTAGTGTGTTTACTTATTTTTATTTCGCAATAAACTATAAATTGGACTATGGATAATTGTGTTTGATTTATGCGCATATCTTAATTTATTATACCTATAATAAAAAATACAATGTTAGGCAACTATTTTAAAACCGGTGTAAAGCGGGTTGCAGCTGTAAATTCCCCCCTTCCGTCTCTAGTTGCCTTCTCAATACTTTCAATGTAGGTATGTATAGGTATGTTAAGTTAGGTATCTATCTCAATCATCAATGTAACTCGTATAACGAAGAGATATTGACGAGTATTGCAATGAGTGCAATATACGCGAAACGGTTCCAAGCGGTCTTCTTGTGGGTCTGAAATTGCCATATGCCTCCATAAATCGAAAAACTTCGTATACAAACGTGGTAAAGATTTGGCGATTGCTGATGCTTTGTCTCGAGCTTATATAAATGATAAACAAACTTCGATAACGAAATTTCTAGTCATGTTTGTATGATAATATCTGAAATTAATATTATAAAGCGTAAATGGAAAGAATTTCAAGAATGTACAAAAGCAAACAATGAACTCCAATTGCTAAAGAAAACTATTGTAGACGGTTGGCCCAAGAGCAAGAATCAAGTGCATAATAACATAAAAATAATATAATCAATACAAGCAGAATTTAACGATTATAGACGATCTAATTTTTAAGGACCAAGCGCTTCTAGTTCCCAAAGCTTTGCAAAAGGAGATGATTGATAAAATTCACTATAGTCACATGGGAATCAATAAATGTCTTTCTTTAGACAAAGAATCACTTTTTTGGGTTAATATGAATAATGATATTAAAAAACAAAAAGTTCTAAATTGCGAAATTTGCGCAAAATATTCCAATTCACAACAAACAGAACCTTTAAAAAGTCATGATATACCAACACTACTGTGGAACAAGTTAGGTTGTGATCTTTTTCAACTCGGAAATGTCAAATACCTATTAGTAATAGACTACTACTCAAAATACATAGAAATAGAATGCTTAAGTCAAGATACCACCAGCCTACTAGTAATTGAATGCTTAAAAAGTATGTTTGCCCGTAATGGTATACCACTAACATTTGTATCGGATGGTGGTTCCCAATTCACCTGTAGAGAGTTTAAAAAGTTTTCTCAAGAGTGGGAATTCACTCATGTTATAACTTCACCAACCCACTCACAGTCAAATGGTATGGCGGAGAGAAATGTGCAAACCGCAAAAAACTTGTCCAAAAGATGATCACAAAGATATTTTTATGGCTTTACTCATGTATAGAAATATGAAAGTTGATAAAAACTATTCACCAGCAGAAATTTTAATGTCACGCAAGCTCAGAACAACTTTACCTTCACAAAATTGTAATTATAAAACCCAACGAAATAAATTTTTCTAACTTTAACACTTCCTTAAGCACTAAAAAAGAATCTTGTGAAAAATACTATAATAAAAATCTCAAGACACTCCAATCACTTGAAGCAGGTGCTTACGTATCAGAAATAGGAAATTTATAAAGTTAACTAAATATAAAAATAAAAATAAC
>SMLS01066426.1:0-27972 GCA_004785975.1 Popillia japonica
CGACCAGTTGCATACGCGTATAGCGTACATGAACTTATGCGATTTATTATATTTTGAATAGTTGTAATCAACCCAAGATGCGAGAACTATCGTCTAATGATACAGTGACACGCACGCAATGTACTACGTTTTTCTTTGTTTATGTTTATATTATCCGAAAACTAAACGGTCAGTAAGCGAATATGTTTTAAAAAATCCGAATTCCATCGCCGCCGTGTTGACTGCAAACCTGCAATGTCCACCAAGTTACCCGGTTTTCCATTTACAGTGATTCTTTCCATATATGATATACTTGATCTTTATTCTTATATAGTAGTAAAACCAAATGTGTAATGGAAGACAGTTTTGACTTAAGGGCCTTGTAAGGTCATCACAATAATGATTTCTTTTCGTCTAATAAATTGTGGCATTGTGTGTCTCGCATTGTTCCCGTATTGCCAACGGTTTACAATTTATCGCCGCGTGCAAGATGAGAAGCGCAAATGTATTGCAGAATATATTAAAAGTAAATACACAGTTGACAATTGGTTACATATTGCGTAATTTCTTTCACAAAAATCACAAAGAAAATTACGTAGATTAAAATGATGAAATTTGTTTCTGATACAAGTAGCATTATTGAAATTACGTTGGTCTACAGAAATGCACGTATAAACGAGAATATTCGTTTTACAGCAGATAAACATTTTACACTGACATGCACACCGCATTTATATGTAATTCAAGGCATCTGGGTTAAGTCTGTTGAATTATAGTATGCTATTCATTTTGTAATAACATTGACCAGTTTTCACAGAAATGTTATTCTGGTTACTGACTAGTTAGTTTATTTCCTTAACAGATTGTCAATACGTTTTTGTTGTATTTTGGAACAACGTTTATTGTTTTTCATTCGTTATCTGAAAGTAGCAATTCTTCAGCTTAAGATTCATCATTATCGCATGCTTTGTGTACTGATATGGACCTAGTCAAGAGCTTAATTTGATAAAATTGTGACGCTTAAGGTGATTAAATTATTATAAATAATACATACTTGAATTTTCAACATCTGTTCTAAAATTGACCGCGTTATTTTCTTTTTTACTGTATATCATTTCATATATTATTTTTTTATAACTACTTTCTTTTTTTTAAATCTTCGCATTCTCAAAATAATTTTCAAAATTATGTCGTAATTCTTTGGGATGCTTAGACAAAGCAGTTTCCGTGGTTACGTTATGTATTACGCTGTATTGATGATTATAGAGCCGTTTTTTTAAGTATTGTCTAGTTTGACCCACGTAACATTTATCACAGTCTTCGCATTCTAAAGTATTTATCCACATTACTTTGATTTTGGTTTTTAATTTAGTTTTTAAATTTGTAATTAACAATCTGTTATTGTTTTATGTAAATGTAATGTTTATATCTGACTTTTTAAATTCCTAAATCGCGCCTCGACCGCCCTTTGCGTACATTCTGAACAGATGGGTCACACCTTTGATTTCAACGAAGTTAAGGTTTTGGATTTTGAACGTAATAGACTTAAACGTAATTTCCTGGAAATGTGTTTCATACAAAGTACTATTGCTTCAGTTAATTTTAGGAAAGATGTTGAAAACCTTGGTTCCATTTATGTTGATCTTATCAATTAATATCTTCAGGGCTTCACCTATTCATTTTTGTAATTTCATTCTTTAGTAATAACTGGCCGCACTCTTAATTTTAAACTATGTACGTTCCTAATCATAATACAACTTTAAATTATTATTTTGTTTATCAAGAGTAGTTCATGTTGTAAGTAATCTCACTTTAGTAATTTTTTTTTTCGTATTTTAATTATAATGTTTTTTAACAGCATGTCTTGAGAAAGTCTGTATCCATAGACGAAAATTTGACAATTTCGAATAAAGAACTTTCATTAAAGGAGAGGCCTTTTCATCTGCCTACAATTATCTGGAGTATAAAGCGTTAATATTATAATAGTTACCCGTACTCCTTTACTGTCTTCCAAATTCCTATGTAATTTTGTCACTTAAGTCGTTGATGTATGGAATTGTGTGATATATTTTACTATTTTGTTTAGTGCCTGTGTTGTATATTTTATGTATTCTTTTTATTTTATTAATATTTCGTAAAATTCATTTGGTTAACTATTTTTGTTTAAAATTTTCTAATTTTGCTTAAATTCTCTTTCCTAAAATCAGGGTGTGCTAATTAAATAGCCTGGTCAACTAAACTATTAATTACGCTTTTTTTTTTAATTGATGAAGTGTTTGAATAGTAGTTTAGGTGTCTGTTGCTACTAGTGTCTTTTATGTACCAATTCGTTTTTATGTTCGTGTTATTATGTATTATTTTAACATCTAAAAAATTTATAGAATTTTGATTTTCTATTTCAAACGTAAATGTTAATCTGTCATGATAGGAATTAAATGTGTGTATAAGATGATCAATTTTACCTAACGGTATGCAACATATGCAATCATCTACATACCGCTTGTAAAATTCAACAACTGTAGATAATTTTGTTGATAGGCATGGCTAGTTACTTATGTATAATTTGACACGTAATAAATGTCAATTTTATTCCACTGACGAAGTTGTAACGAAAAGCAGATTATATTGTAAAGGTTTTGGAATAAATTTGATTTTTGTTCGAATTGGAGTGTTATAATTGACCTAAAAAAGTGGAAAAACTATCAGGAAAATAAGATAAGTTAAAAAAGGCCATAAAAGTACATATACTAACTCTAACATCTACGATAGCAATTGTCTTTCTGATTATGTGGAACAAGTAATTGTAAAAGACTGTCAATTAATTATGATGCATAATTGATGATTGTGATGCAATATATATAGACGAGACAGGTAGAAAATTGGAAACAAGAATCAAAGAACATCAAAAACAAACACACTCAGCATTCTTCCGACATTTACTATCCACAGGTCATAAAAGTGGTGACCCACAGAAAATTAAACTTTTGCACAATAGAAATAAGGGTTTGGAAATGATATTGCTTGAGGCATATGAAATTGAAAAACATAAACACAATAATAAATTCTTGCTATTAAACGAGCAGATAGAAACAATACTATCCCTATATTCAAATATTTGCACATAACATAATGTAGTGTTCTTTATTTTACACCCGCCTGTACACCTCCATTTTCATACACATACAATTTATATACATAAATATTCCATATTTTTCATAACCTCATAATTTTTAGATGAGTACATTTTAACATTCAGTGTCATTGTAGTTCTTTATTTAAAACAATACAGCATTTAAACGTATTTGTATTGTTGTGAATTATCAAATAGGAAAATTATTCGCTTTATTTTACAAATTACGACAAGTTTTTAAATTCCTTTGACATGTAAGTACTTTTATAAATTTATAAATCAATCCTTCCAAAATTGTTTCTAATAATCTTTTTAATCGTTTTAGAATGTTTTATTAATATTAAGGTATTTTTATAGAATCTCCTGAAGATGGCCTTTGGCCGAAACATGTCGAGATAATTTATAATAAATATTTTTATGCGAGAAGAACTTTGTATTGTTTATATATTCAATTAATTATGAGTTCAGTAGTTTCTACATTTTTTTAAAAGACCTACTCATGTATTAAGATTAAAGAAACAAAAACGATCATACTTATAAAATTGGCGTTAAAAACCTCTAGAATACTGTTTTCTGTACATAAAACAATAGTTTGTGAAACAATATTGGATTTTGATAGTAGTTTTATTCCATTAATTTTAATCCGAGAGAAAATTGCCGGTTTGTTCATTGATAATATTAAACAACATTTTTTTGTTTAAAAGCATCTTTAGTTCTTAGTAAATACTACAAGATTCGTTCAAATTCATTGAGTCTCTCATGCTGTATGTTAAATAGGTATCAATTTGGGTTGTATAACTTTAAACGATCTAAATTAAAAAAGTAAAAAATGGATATTCATTCACTTGCAATTATCTTTCGCTTGCGATTAAAAAGATAACGCCAGAGAAAATATTTCATTCATTTATTGTTTTGAAATCCATCGTTATCTACGAAGCTAAACGCCATATTACAAATGGATGTTGTAACAATTTGGCTTGCATATAAAGTATAAATTCTGATAAATTTGGTCACTGCCTGTAAAGAATTCGTTTTCAATTTGCTTTTCTCGCGTTATAGAATGTCTTTAAAAACTAGATGATATATTAAACTAGCTAAGTAAATGCTATGTTTTTGTTTCACTAGAATTATAGCTGTGCACAATATTAGGTAGGACAACAACTAATATTAGGCGATTATTCCAAATAATTGTATATAATTCGCATATATTTTTAACAATTAAAGTAGCATAGCTTTTCAAAATAAATTAAAAACAAGTTTAAGAGCTCTTGCCTGAATTCCTGAGTATACAGGTGTGTTCCAATGTACCGGACCACCTAATTATTTTTGAAATAATTTCATTTTAAAACGAGTGAAGTGTAATACTGACTTGAATAGAAAGAACAAACTTTGGTTTGAAAACTTTTAGAAGAGTTCAAAAGAGTGTTCAAATGTAGTTACCCTTAAAGAACTCTGTATATGATGGATACTGGTAAATTACCGATCCGAATTTAATTATATTTAAATCAATATCTATAAACAGTGTTCATTAGATTTCTTTTGCTTAGATTATATTTAAATATACTTTTTTACAGGTTAAACAAAGCGAACCTCAAGTAGATAATCTGTTTGTTTTGATAAATGTCTACTTGATCCAGATGGATTCCTAGCTATTTGGGGTACGCCAATGCTTTTGCAGTAACTAATTCCCGAAATATAAATCAAGATGAGGGACAGTATATTTATATTTGAAACGTTTGCGAATACTGCTGGTATGTAAGATGTACATAAGTATTAGAACGTACTTCATGTTGCACGTGTTAATACATACTTCGGACAATATTTGGTTTAACATAATTAAATGCACGAATTTCTGGTTTGTATATCCGGCATGCAAAATCTGAGTTTTAAGTAGGTGGCCAATAAATGGAAAATAAACCGTATGTTCTATGGAAGCGTTTATTTACATTGTGCGATTAACTAAGTACGCAAAATGTACAAAATTTGCACATACAAGCAGTAGGTACTTGTTTGATTTTTTGTTATTTTGTTTTTTGCAGAGTAAAATTGTTCTACGTATTTCCCGATTTTCTTCAGTGGTGGTCGAAATATTACTATTGCAAAATAATAGAAAGACACAACGGTTATTTACAATTAGTTACTTTAGCTAATGCAACACCTGTTTTTAGTGTCCTCCGCAGAGTTTATCATTGTTTGAGCTAGTTGCAATATAGACCTATTTTTGAATTGTATACCGTGTGAACGCCTGCGAGCGGTTGATACCTAACCTGTCTACGCTATATTCTACTGTACGATTGTATTGGCAAAAATAGCTTGCTGCATCTTACAATTAGTTCAGCGGTACCTGAGATTGCCTATCGAGAGGGCGATCTATCTATCTAATAACTACCGCTAGTTATTTCCGCAGAATTTCCACCGTAAAATATAATATTCCATTTTTAAAACGACCGTTACCACTCAGAACGCGCTTTATTGAGAGTTGTTTGAAGCAGTGAGCGCTAGGACATATGAATTCAATTGAAATACGCATGACAATTGTGTGCCTATCTCATAGGTAGACGCATAGATAGACTTGAATTTTTTGTCCGCGATCGTCAGCTTATAGGAACCCTAATGCATCGCTGAACTAAGATGCACCAAGTTATGTTTGCCAACACAATTCTACAGTAGAGTATAGCGTGTAGGTTAGGTATCGACGGCTTGCAGGCGTTCACATGGTAGTGCTCATTTCTCACGAATAGAAGAGCCCCAACTGCATAATTATTTAATATTATAGTTAGAAATTAAATTTATTGTTTTTAAATTTAAAAATGAGAATATGTAATACATACGTCAGACCGTTTGTTAGATGTTTCACACATTACTATTACTATAAGCTATACAGCTGATATGATAGTACTTATGATGTATGTAAATGTTTATTTTACACCCAAGTCATTCTCACTCTTAATTTTAAGTAAACTTCCTTGAATTATCACCTAATTTTAGACAGGATAAGCACACACGTATAGTAGTGCTGATATATAGATATATTTAGTGATAATAACGATAAAGAATAGGTTATATACGAAATACAAATACTATTATTGAATATTAAATGCATTTCATATACCACAAATTAAGGTTAATAGAAGTTATAGTAATAATTGCCATTAAATCAATTCATGTTATATGCTAGATATCAAGGTTTTCAGAATAAATGGCAGCACAGAAAATTTCTGCTTGCTTTTAACTGGAAAATTTCAAAAAACCACAAATTTACTAAAATAATTTTTAATAACATTGTTTAGTCAAACTACATACTTAAATTATTCTGTAAGAAGTTGTGAAATGCATTTTGATCATTGTTGGTGTACTAATTTACTGAGAACTTCCTGATTATACAATCATTACTGAAAATGCTGTTTAAATTAAATAAGGCAGATTTGGTTACTAAGTGCTATTTTTCTCATCATCCTTTCCATCTGCGCCATTACTCGCAATGGCTCAGATGGAAAGGATTATCCTGTCTTTTATGGGCAGATGAGGCATATTTTACTCTGAATAGTGGAGTCAATACTCAAAACTGCAGAATCTAGTCTGCAGAAAATCTACAAAAAATTGTTCAAAAAGGTCTTCATGGTAAAAAAGTCAGCGTTTGGCGCGGCTTTATAGCTGATTTTATAATTGGTTCATATTTCTACGAGAAAATGCAGCATGGTAAAGACGTATCTGTAACTGTAAACGATAAATGATACTTGTAAATCTTAAGATATTATGTTATTCCACAGCTGCAAAACGAGTACGACGGAATTGAAAACATTAAGCGAGATGGAGCATCTTGGCATGTTTTTCGACCAGTCAAGGAATTGCTAATCAAAGTTATTCAAGATCGAGTGTTAAGAAGACATTTCGCAAATTCAGGATCACCAGGATTACCTGATCTTAACCAAGCGGATTACTGACTGAGACGTTACTTAACAAGTTTAGTGTTTGGAAGACGACCAACAACGTTACAAGAATTAAAAGACAATATTACGGAGCAAAATGGTGCAAGTCAATCCGAAATATTAGCAAATGCTGTGTACAATATGGCGGAAAAGTTGGTAATCTTACAACAGTAAAGCGGAGGTCATATTGAGCAATTGCCGTCACTGGTTTTGGGCATACTAAATCCCATTTCTTAAGCAATCAGAGTTCATTTATTATAATTTAAAATGTATCCCTTCTTTTATGATAATCGCATGTATTAATTTCAAAGGGCGAATTTGAGGTAGAATGAAGGTTTGAATTCGACTAAAGGGTTGTAAGAATTATTACTATTCCAAAGGTGCACTAAGTAAGCAGCAAAAATCTTTCTTTCCGGTTCTTTCCGCTTATTTGTTCTAATTCTGTGTCGCAGTTTTGCTCATTTTGTGTACATATATGACCTTCAATTTTCTCTATGCTTTAAGCATACATTTCACAAGATCGGTTATTTTTCTATGCGAGTATTATCATATTATCTAATGATATAAGTAATGTGTAATCTCTTCAATTCTACTACTGTTTTTTCTTTAGTTGTTCTGACAATTTATTAACAAAGGATTATGTCTTTACTTTATGTCTCGACATTTAGCGGTTGCCGAGCCGTGGTTTCACCAGAAGGCATAGAGATATCAATATCATCTAAGAAATTAAATTTATATAGAACAGAAATGAAATAAATTTAGCATGGATTCCTGCAGTATATCGAAAATATCAAGATATTTTACATTTATACAAACTCCTCCACTTTATCCAAAAGTGTCATCAATTTGATTTTCTAATTAAGATTTTAAGATCTGGAAGGTGCGCTATTTAAATTTCAGAATAGCTGAAATAAAGTTTGTTTTTTTCGATTTTGCTTTATAAAAGAATAATAATGTAAGATTTCAGTTCAGCGTATGTAATTAATAAACCTAGATTTAGAGAGTTACCAGTTACACCAGATACGGTTTAGGTGAGTTGATTCGCCAATTTAGTTGTAATTATTCATATGCTATTGACATTACATCTAACGAATCTTGTTAATTAATTGTGTTTTAGGTCTACGGCAAAAATTTAAATCTTTTTGGTAGAATTTATCAATGCCCTTTTATTTAATCTGTAGTAAATTAATTAATGGTTTAAATCACAGCTAATATCCTGTAATATTCAATTTTTATGATATTTTGCTACATATAAATGAACAAATCATTCATATAGATTAATACTGTGAACCTTTAGCTTATGATTCAAGCTCATTCATCAGTCGTACACCTTAATTAGGCCGCTCCCATAATACAATAGAATTAATGAAAACTATCCGAACTTATTGGAACGTCACAATACGTTGACATGAATAATATGTCTACTGAAAATAGTATGGTTATTTGCGCATCAGTGCCTAGGTCACTATTGAGATTTATCAACAACATATTACGTGCCATTGTACAGAGCTTGCGTTATAATTTAATGGATATTATTAATATTGAAAGCTGTGGTAATTTATGTGCATTTTATACGCTTGTTTGATATATTTATACGTTATCAGTATGTATGTATGTACCTACCTATGTCCCTACATCAGTATACGTACCTATCTATACACATTTAATACAGTATGTTTACAATAGTGGTTAGAAACAGTGGTATTTCTGTGTCATATTGTAGTATTTCTTAAAATTACAAAATGCAAAACTTTACTTCTGAGAACGTCTTAATGCTGAAAAGAACTTTTACATTATGTGATTTTTATGAATCTTTGCTATTATGGAATTGGAACTGAATGCGTTTATAAATTTTGTAACTTGAAATACATGATTTTTATGTAGCTCTTCATTGAACCTGTAAACAAAACTCAACACAATGATTGGTTTTAATTTATACTCCTAATAGACACTCGGAACACACGGAGAATTTCATATTTGGTGTAATTGAATAATTGCATTACCAACAGAAAACTTTTTTGCATGCATTTTTGATTGATAGACTGTTCAAATTTACATTTTATACACCCAGAAGGAGTAATTTATTGAATTTGATTTTTCCGCATCAAAAGGCATGTTATGTTAGAATGTCAACTTTCTAACATTGATCTACTTTTTTGCCAAAAAATATGATTCTTACTTTTCTGCGAAGAGATTCATGTTCATGAGAGCTGACTAATATAGACAAGATTAATTACTGCGTATCCGTCTACAACTGTTAGGCGTAACAAAATCTCTAGAGTTCGAAGACGTAAAAATTATCACTGTGTTAGTGACTTTGATACGGGTAGAATTGGTGCCAATCGAAATGTTGGTTTGTTCTATCGCGAAATTAGCCGTCGTGTTAATTATAGTGCAATGACGGTGTGTGTCGTGTGTGGCTAGAAGAAGGTAGAGGAACACGACGAAGACCGACTAGTCAATCGAGGCGTACCACAGAACGTGAAGATAGACGCTTCAGACAACTAGCTCTACGAAACTGTTTTGCTACAACGCGTCAAATCGATGACCAATGGTTTGGAGCCGCATTTGAGACTGACTATTTTCATATCGTCCACGATTAGGGCTTCCTTTGACCACTGCCGCCACCGTTTGAATTGTGGAGAGAACGGATTAATGGGAAGCAGAATGGCATAATGTCGTCTTCAGCGACGAATTGCCATTCTATCTAGGTGTGCACGATGGCCGCAGAAGGGTACGACGCCGACGTGGAGAGCGACTCCATACTGGGTTTGCTGTTGAGAAGCATGTACACAGGACTGTTGAAGTAATGGTTTAGGAGGCTATTGCTTATGGTAGCCGATCACTACTTCTGTTTATTCGAGGCAGTATGGCAGCTGCATGTTATGTGGATGATGTCCACCACTGCCTTATCTTGATGGCACTCATCCTTTTTCAGCAAGATAATGAACGTCTCCATGTTGTTCGTCGTTAGAGTTTCTCTAAGAAGCAGGCGTTAATGTTTTGCTGTGGCCACTCCATTCTACGGATTTAAACCCCATCAAACATGTGTGGGATATCATGGGGAGGAAACTGGCGTCCTCCACAAACTTTGGCGCAGTTAATCAACGAAGTTCATGTTACTTGGAACGAGGTGCCACAAGCAGATATCGATCATCTCATTTTGTGCATGCCTAGAAGTGTACAGGAGTGTACTCAGCTACGGGGTCGCCAAACATATTATGATTATTTTTCCTGTTACATGTTAATAAAACTTCTTGCAAATGTTATTGTTTCGTTTTGGATGTAAAACTATCATATAGCTAAAAAATCAAGTTAAACAAATGATTGGAACGCTTGGAATATTAACCCATACCACTTACAGAATCGCCTGTTCTTTGCAGATTTTCAAGACTAAACGAGTCTAGTTTCACTTCATATATCGTTTTTGGAATGCATTCTGTTGGCAATTAATGTATGCACTATGTGTGCTTACGAAACTTTATGAACAAACGCAGCATTTTTATCAGTGTGTCGATGAACGTAATTAAATTTAGAATTTGGACTTCTTGTTACGGAAACTAATCCAACCGACAAAATTCAAATATACAGTGACTCTTAGTGAAAATGATGCAGTGGTATATAATTTGGTAAGAAGCTGAAAATGTTACGAAAACTAATTATTTGGGAAAAGTAAATTAAATATACGATATCTACTATCCTTCAAATATATAACAGAAATAAAACAAAATTAATTCGAACAAGTATTACGAATTCTAACCATATATCATTACAACGGTATATTCAAAATCACAGTGAAAATGATGCATCTACAATAATAATGAAATAACTATTTTTGAGAGTTTAAAACGATGCAATCAATATTTAGTTGGGTTTTCTATGGATTTTATAATTAATTGTAATCTATTTGGAATAGATTTTACCAACTTACGCGTATAATCAAGCGAAATACTGTTCCATTCTCATAATAAAGCATTTTTAGGCCAATCCTATTGGATATTCGATGACTACGCACTTTTGCTTGAAGAAAATGCCGCAAATTTTCAATTATGTTAATATCAGGTCACTGAGTTGGAGTTTTCATCGTACTGCGACAGTTATATAACAATCATTCTTGGATCACACGCGAAGAATGTTTTGGTAAAATCGAGAATTATCAAAGTTTTCTGGTACTAGACACTCAACTCTGCTTATGGATGGAGTACATAAACCTATCCATCCACCTTTAATAAAATTATGCTACACCAGCAGCAGAAACACAGCAGCCCCGGACCATTAGACAATTGGTTTTTAATATTGCGGAAATTCTAGAAAACTATAAAACAGTTTTCTAGAAGAAAATATTATTATTTGTCTAGCTATTACAATCATTTTCAAGTATTTAAATCTAAAAATTCTCGCAAAAGCATCTACATACATGTCTGTGTGTGTGGGATTCTTTAAGTTTACTCTTCTTGTCAATACACTTAATTCGAAATCCAATAAAATATACGCGCTTATGGCTTATGCTGTCAAGTCTAGACTGATCCTTTTCCCTACTCGTTATAACTAGAACGCGTTTTACTTTCCTACCCGGTATATTTATACGACGCATATGTTATAATTGTACAACATACTCAAAGTAGGCACGCATTACAGTATTGCTCACCTGTGCAAAATAAATATCACGTAAAAATCGGACAAATTATATAAACCTAGTAACGATATTTTATATTCAACGCACAAGCTGAGGTATACCCATAAAAAATATGTTTCTAAATAGTGTTTTCACTGCATGTCGTACATGTCCTTTTTACATAGATACTCATCTTTGGAGATATACATACGTACTTATTACAGAACAACAAAGAATTCTAATGAATTAATGTAGCATCAGTTTTATTGCGGTATTATTGAACTTTTGCTTTCGTGCTTCAAATTTACCTTCTAGATTGTTTTTCTGTAATGTCGTCTAGGTAAGATAGTATCGATATTACACTGTTCTGCCAGTTATTTACATACACCGATTCTTCTTCTCGTTGATTAACAGATATAAAATCGGCTAAACTAGGCGGACTGTGTAAATTTTACAAACGCTATTACCTAACTCATTTCCATTTTTTTTCCGTTTTATTTTATTTTCGTACAAACTTTTTATTTTGATTGGCATATTAAATTTAATTATATTTCATTAAATTCTTGAGTATGTATATAATATTCAACAGTCAAGAACAGCCAAAAATTTTAAGGACTTTTGTAGCTGGTATTCCCTTCTCTGGCAGTGACAAGAGCTTGCAAACGACGAGGCATGCTTTGGATCAGATTTGGGATCACATTCTGCGGAAGATTTTCTCATTCCTGCATCAGTATGTCGCAAAGCTCTCCAGAATTTCTGGGTGCCGCACATGTCTTCGTCAACGTTTCCCCATCACATACCTAACATGTTCAATTGGATTTGGACTGCGAGCAGGCTACGAAAATCGAATGATTTGAGCCTCGGCAAGATATTCATAAACCATGCGAGCAGTGTGTGCATTATCATGCATGAAAATTGCGTTGTCTCCAAGAACAGCCATGAACGGTATAACATGGTCTTCTAGAACCTGTGTCATCTGTCTATCTATGAAAAACGGCTGTGACTGTTCGGTTTCTTAAAGCACTAAAAACGAGAAACGATCATCTCTAGCTATTGCAGTCCTGCTTCGTCCTGAACCAGGTTTTCGAGTGAGCAGAATCGAGAGACTTACACCAACGTTTCTCGCAGTTTCGCCCTGACCGCAACCATCCTTTACAGCCGCTACAAGATTTACTCTCATTGTAATACACTGACAATTACGATACAACTGTAGAAACAATTTGCAATTGACAGATAAAATCATAGAAACCAAAAATATGCTGATAATGGTTTTTAGGAATTAAGTTGAGGAACCCTGTTTTTATCAAACTTTTCTTAAATCACAGAAGCTTTGAAAAGAAAAAAAACAAAAGTTGTTCTTGTTCACGCAAACACGACAAAACAATAGCATAGAGTTAGCAAACTATGTTACAATCGAAAAAGTTCCGAAAACAAAACAATTTTTGAAATAATTTCAAACTACGGGGTGACCCTAATTTTATACTAGGCAGTGTACATATATAAATTTATAAGAAAGTAACTCTAGTAATGACTTATGTGAACCAATCTTGCTGGCTGTATAGTATATCATGCTATATACATAATATACATACTTATATTATTATATTGTAAATACGCTAACCTAATCATTCTTCTTGTTTATCTGTTTTATTACAAACATATTAAACGTAGCTCTAAATACTTCAGACGATAGATACTAATACGTAAGTAGGTATATCTAAGGTGGCGAAATATATCGTTGATGAACTAATGAAAATATTATCTACTATTGTCCAAGGACAGTTTATTAGGTCGGCTAGCTATTTAAAGTATGTGTAGTACATACATAGATACCTTATATTAACGGCAATATTTTAGTTTATGCTTAAAAAAATCATGACCTGTAATATAAAATCGAGTTAGTATTCGAGGGCAAGACGCATAAAATATGCTACATAATTAAGAGGTTGGTTAAAAAGACCTGATTTTAAATCATTATTAGTAAATTTACATACTCTAGTTGGTTTCCAAATCGGTGAATATTTTTCTTTCCAAACCACACAATTGATTCTTATGAATCAAATATATTATGTCTAGAAAGTTAATTTGGAGCGTGTTTAGAAACAAAAGTAAGTTGACAGTACAGTTTACTGGTAGCATTATGTATTTGTGTTATATATTTTGTGCTGCATTAAGTAAGTTATGTTTTATACAGGGTCAGTTCTGTCGACAGGTAATAATTACTTTGTGTCGTAGAAGAAAAGATTCGTTCGTATTGGATTCTTTTTGACATGCGTAGCATAATCAAGTAATAAAACGGAATAATAATAAAAATTTACGCCTTGAAATGTTCTGACAGTTTGCACCTATTACAGAACGTGTTGATTTGACTATGACTTAAAGTATTGGCTAGGATTTGGAAGGTGAAATCGATTACTTCTCTGGCGGCGCCTTTATCTTCCCAATTAATATACCTTGACAAAATTATTACAAATCTGGGAACATCTTGCGATGCTCTGACATTGATATTTTCTGTCTGTACAGGAAAAGTGCTTCTGGTTGACGTACATGAAACAGCAGTTATCCGGACATCATAAAGTAGGTAAAGTCTTGTCTATCTAATTAGATATCTAATCTAGATTGTTTGGCATAAGAACATTCTTTTCGCTTATGTCTGTTTAGCTTATAATTGATTAAAACAGATGATCCACACAGGCAATCGTGGACGAGCTTGATAAAATGGTCCATTATAAATATGTATAGCGTCTGGAAGACATGAGAAATGCGTTGCCTAGGATTCTCTAGAAAACTGACTTGCTAAAGATACTGAAAACATATTTTTTTAGTAGATTGGTTTTTCTTTCACAGATTTTAGTATCTAGATGTGATGTTTGAGAAATAACGCTTTTTTGAAGTCACTATTTCAATTTTGCAGCGAAAAAAGTAAACGAGTTTGATTATGAAAATTCTGATTTATAGAAAGTATTTAGAGCCCGTTTTACCTTCTGCTGTATATAGTCAGGTTCTGTCAGGTTGCATACGGGTACATTCAATGTTCTACAGCACAAGAACCTTAAATATATCAGTAATGTTTCTTGATATATGACGAACACACACATATACTTAGCTCTTCTGATTATCACCATTTTAGAATATCTGGCTTGAAACAAATACTTTTGACTGTCCTGGATAAAGAACAAGCTGGAACTATACTGACATTAGCTAGTCTATGCCAGAAAGATATTTACCATGTGTATCATTATTAGATTTCGACGGATAATTACGAAAGAGCATTTGATCAATAAGTTAGAGATGTTCCAAAGGGGTAGGACAGAATAAAACGGGCAAATAATACTAAATGCATAGCTTATAATTTGACGCTACGTTGATTAAAGCGTATTTGTAAAATTGTATAAATAACAGAGCCATATAATAATATTTATCTAAACTAGAGAAAGCAAGTGAGGCAATTTACCGGAAATTTGAAATTGATTTAATGCCGTCAATTTTTTATACTATTATAACTGTTAGTTTATATTCAATAAATGTTAATTAACCAAATCTATGTAATGTTAATATAATTAAATGCAATATTTATTTGAATACTTGTTTTCCAGATACTTTATCCCTCTTTTACTCTATTCAATTAAAATCAATTTATTCTATAACCCCTATCCAGTTAATTATGTTTTTGTTACAGAACTTCGTCAGTGGATAAAATTGACATTTAATTCGCGTCAAATAATTGTCAATCCCTAAAAATTCTGTTCAAGGACTAGAGAAAAATATGGCGAAGAAACCTAATCAAGAGCTTAATTTAATAAAATTCAGACATGATTACGCAATTAAATTATTATAAATAATACTTAAAAAATAAAATACTTCTAAAATTGATCGCCTTATTTCCTTTTCTTATTAATGTCTATACATATATCATTTTATATATTAATCTTCTTTTATAACTATTTTCTTTTTTTTAAATCTCGATATTTTCAAAATCAAAGCTATGTCAGAATTCTTTAGAATGCTTAGACAAAGCAGTTTCCCCGGTTATGTTATGTGATACAATGTACTGATGATTATAGATATGTTTTTAGAAATATTGTGTAGTTTCACCTACATAACATTTATTAGTAATTTATTTGACTACCGTTGGTTGTAATTTAATAACTATCACCAATGCGTTGAGGAATTAACACGTCAACTGCCTAATCAAATTATTACTACTGCCGTTCAACTCAGGTTTTTCTAGTGTAATAATTGTTTGCTTGCATATTCAAAGTTATTTTTCAAAATCTTTCATTCTCTTGTTTCTTGTATTGTCTTTCGTATCTACTACTTCTGTAGCTAATACCTTGTAAAGTTACATTTAGAGCAAAAATTTAAAATCAATTCGCTAAGTATCTAACATTTATAACTTGAACGTCGTTGCAGATAAGCAACAAATATTCAATAACACAGCTTTCATTTATATTTCATTTATATTGGATGACAGTTGAGTTTCTCCATGCTTACATCAATGCGAGTAGTTTTATTGATTGAACTTAAAACATCCGTTCCTAATTAATCAAACTTCCATATTCAAGAAAAATATATGTTTGCATCGATTAAATTATTATCACACTTTATCGTAACCGGAAAATATGATTAGCAACAGGTTTTATTTTGTTTTGTCTGGCTCTGTATTCAAATACCCGAACATGATCAAAAAGGTACATATATCGCGATTAAATAGTTGTTTTTTTTTCGTGAGGCTAAGCAAATTGTTTCATTATTTAGAAGAAGTAATTTTAAATGACAACACTAAGACACAATTTACTCATTGCTACGTTAGGAAGAAAATGACAACAGATGAAATCAGAAGAACATCCATAGTATAATTTGCTTCCCACCTAATAATCAAAAATGCTGGAACAAATAATATGACCACATTAAAGAAGGAATTCATGAGTTAGATCCACTTTTTTATAGTATTTATAAATGATTTGAATAATTTTTTAGAATATGAATCTGTGAATTATTTTTAACGAATGATGCTGAGTTTCAGTATTTCAGTAGCTGTCTTTAGCTTTTAGACTAATTTAGACTGTTCGTTTTACTCTGTTATACGGAAGATTGCCCAGTTGTTGTTGAGACCTTAAAGTTAATAATAATCTCTTCTTCTCCATAGATAATAGATGGCTACTAGATTTATGAACTGTATACAAATACTATTTAAGAGAAATGCATATTGCATGTTTTTGATTCTTGCATTATTTCTGATTTATTGATAAATTACTTTTTCTATTTTTATATATATTACTAATTAATTGTTTATATCAGTTCTAGGCCTTTTATACCCGAAGGTGGAAGGCGCCTACAATTTTCACTGGTATGCAAAGCTTGCCCACCGTTTCCTGACTTTTCCCATTACTTTTCCAGTGTTCCAGTCCAGCCCTCTCTTCTCTACACACTCCGCTAACATGTTGTTCCACTTTTTGCATGGTTGCCGTCTTCTCCTCTACCCCTGTGGTCTCGTTACCATATTAATTTTGTTTCTACTATAACGCTATATACTCCAGATAATTATAGGCAGATAAAAAGGCCTGTCCTTTAATGAAAGTTCTTCATTCAAAAATGTCAAATTTTCGTCTGTGGATACAGACTTTCTCAAGACATGCTGTTAAAAACATTATATATAATTAAAATAAAAAACAATGACTAACATGGGATTACTTACTTGATATGAACTATTATTGATAAATAAAATTAATGTTAGAAGTTGTATCTTGATGAGAAAAGTACATTGTTTAAAATTAAGTAGAAACAAACGTGTAAAATTATTATCGACAACCAAACTATATGAAATTGAAAACGCAAACTAAACGTTTTGTCAGAGAATAAATGTTAAAAACTAAAATCAAATAACATTAAAAAACCAATGTCATGTAAAATTTTAACAAACAAAAATACAGTCAGATACAGATAGAAAAGTATGCTAGAATAAATACAGTATATCTCATAAGAGTGAGGCCAAATTTTACTTACAAGAATGAAACTACAAAAATAATAAATGGGTGAAGCCCTATTAATTAATAACGTTAGGGCTTCACCCCAATGTACTTTTCTCTCTCTACTCTTGTTTAGTAGTACCAATACCGGATCGTGTTGCCTTCCAACTACAATTATTTTTGTTTCTTTTTTTCGTGTTGTCGCAAATGTAACGATTTAGAATTAAAGGACCAAAATTGACAGCTGCAATATTTCTAAATTAAGAACGTTTAGAGGAAATGGTAGTAATGCACAAGCTTTCAGCTCAAATAAATAGATATGTGATTAAATAGAGTGACACTGCAAAATCTGAAATGAAAGCTACTTAGCTTCGACTACTAACTTGTGGCAATAAATTCGTTCCTTCTGAAAGATTTCGGTCCAGGATGCTACTCTGCTAATATAAGACTTTGCTTATTTGAAACGGTCAATATTTAGAAGAAAATTGAAAATTCTGCAAAAAGCATTTGAGGTAAAGGAAGCATGTCAATGCAAAAATTCTATTTCAGAAAGTAGGCCTCTTGAATGTGCTTTCAAGTGTTACATATATGTCGCGATGCAATAACGCATCGGAGAAATTTGGACTCTATATGTATCTACTGCAAGTATAATGGACTTCTCGTAATGCAGCAAAAATTGTGGGATCATCCCCTTAGGGGTACCAATAACAAAAACAATTGGTATTAATATTATTAGTTTGTGGTGAAGAACTCATCTATTATGCGTGGTTAAAACTATTTACATCAAAAAAAAGCATAGAAGCATATAATTACAATAGCTGTAGTGTACGTTGCTATGTAAGATTTAAATTTTTATATGCACAGTATAATATAGATAAAATCTTTCTCATATTGAAGAAAATATAATACTGGAAGCGAAGACACGCACGCGTAAATACGTCACGACGAAAATTTACATATAGGTACATACAACGGAAGTAGTTAAAAACTTTTATATACTTCTGATTAGCTGAAGTATATACGTTTGTATGTATCAGTTTTCAATTAGATATCATCATCATGTAATGGCAGCCTAATTTAGATTGTATAAAAATGTGTATTAAAGGTAGGATAATTTTTTCATCATTGTAACTAAATCAGAAAAATTGAATATGTCCAGGGAATGCAACGTGTTCACACACTTTATAATTATGTATTAATAAAATTAAACTAAACGATCAAATGTTTACCTGTTGTGAATTATGCTCATTGTTATCATATTTTTAATCTCGTCATATTGTAAATCATTTATACGGCTTTCTGTACTCGATTTAAGCGGTGTATTAATCTAAATTGTGTACTTTGTTTTACCTCAGCTATTTTTAGTACCTCCAAAATATCTCTCATCTCAGGTTGCAAACTCAAACCGGAAAATCAAAATATAAGCCACATTTACCTCATTTTACAACGGATATTTATCTTTCTTGAATGTACATTTATTACTAAGCAGTCTCATTTAGTCAATTTTATTTATGAGTCAGGAAAACTTGAATATTAAATAACCTAGATTTTATTGTATATTTCAGAGTGTGTGCTCTTGTTCATTATTAATTGCTATTTATAGTTATTAATAGTTATAAATTAGCATGTAAAGATTGTACTTGCCTGCTACAAATGTACCGTGGCGTTGTTTTATAAGGGTAATGTGTTGGAATTTAAACGGTATAATAATAATGCTCTTATTTTGAACTTTTGCTGATAGTTTACTTGTTTATTATAGTAAGTTTCTTTCACACAGATATTTGCTAAACTTATATTTAGTACCAAGTTGGTTGCTTCACCGGTGATTGGAGTAGTACATAAATAAAATAAGGAGAATAAGTGAAACTAACACATACACACTGTTCCACTGGTGGTCCATTATATTTATTAACATTACTTCTCTGCGAAATATTATTTTCGAATAGATGTGAAATATCACATTCTTTTGATCTTGCTTGTGATTGCACCCAGCAGTTTAGTTGGTGTACGTTAGGTATACAGGGTTAGCAAAAAGTAAGTGAATTATTATAACTTTCTAATAAATTAAGTTAATAACAAAAAATATATATATAAACGAAATCTAATTGCTCGAGTTTTCGTACAAGAATGGGTTTGAGTGAGGGGGTCCTGTTAAATAAAGGCGTACGGCAATTTGATACAAAAAGTTGACAAAACAGGTCTGTAACTGACCTACCAAGATCATAAAAACCAAAAATTACTGATATCCAAGTTGCAGAGGTTCTTAACTGTAACTGTAAACGGTAAACGATACTTACAAATACAAATGTTAAGAACTTATGATATTCCACAGAGACCACGGAATTGAACACATAATTTTTATGCAGAATGGAGTACCTAGTGTCGCACATTTTCCGATCATATAATGAATTGTTAAAGAACTTATTTTCAAGATCGTATGTTAAGCAAACATTTCACAAATTCATAGCCACAAGGGTCCTCCCTGATCTTAACCCAGCACATTACTGGCTGTGAGGCAGCAAAATTGAGGTTATATTGAGCAATTGCCGTAACTGGTTTTGGGCATACTAAATCCCATTACATAAGCAATTAGATTTCGTTTATTCTTTCTTATTAACTTAATTCGTTTAAAAGTTATAATAATTTAAAATATATCACACACCTACCTGTGTAAATGTACTGAATAATAAGTAAAATTATTATGTAATGCATTTAAACAAACCTTGTTACCTTGATTTTAGTTTTCGAAGAATAATTGAGGCTACATATTTAACTTATTTTCTAACAATATTATTTTGTAAAGAAATCAACATTTTTAAACCTGTTAAATCTATTGTCACAATTGGGATTTAATCCACTGACTTGTGTTTTTTTCCAGTGGTGTGCTGGCTACAGTCTATGTTGCAAATTAGGGCAAGTTTCACAAAAAAAATTAAACTGTTACGGGGTCAGGTGCGCCAAGCTCAAACATCTGGGACTTTGTGTACCATCAAAATTTTGTCAAATTTGATCTCACTAGAACCGCTCTTACTGCAATGGGCTTGCCGGCGTGAGCAAAACTATTCTAAGGAGTAACAAAGGCGGTACCTAACAATGATCTGTTGGCATACTAATTGTGTTTCTTGGGTATTTTTATGTTTCCCATCTTAGTCTGTTATTACTTGAGCTACAAATTTTCAATAAAAGTGTCAATTGCAATTGTTCGCTTTATAATTATGTATCTGTTATTCTAAAAATAATAACAATAAACGCAAATGTGTTTAAAGTATACCATGCCTAGTAAAAAAAAACCTGTAAAAATAAGGACGCTGTTGTCCGATGGTAAATAAGTATTGTTTTGTAAATTTTCAATTTGCTTTTTTAATTTGTTTTCATTCTGTATTCCTTATCGATTTTAATCACTACTCAGTACCTGCCTATCGCGATTTATCTTGATTAAGATGTTAAATAAAAAAATATTTCATGTTGCTGTAGTATTTATTACTTGTCATTAGAAAATGTCACTTGTAATTTTAGTTTTTGTAGCTCAATTTAAGAATTTATAGTTTAAAATGAGTTACAATAATCACGAAAATTTTAATATTTTATAAATTAAAGTGTTTTTATTCTACGTAGATAAATATACTTTCAAGCCCGTAGAAAATAGATATTAACTCCAATTTTATTGCACTACTACTAGTATTACATTTACAGCTTTATACTTTCTTGACACAACGAAATCTTTAGGAAATTTATACGTATTTATACGTATCAAGTTATTTGATTTCCGTTGACGCAAAATGCTTGAGAATGTTAAATTGTATTTAAAATAGAATATTGTAGCTAAACGTATACACTAAACCGAATCCTTTATATATTCTGGATTTGAATAGTTACAGTAACAGTAGTATTCGATCTTATACACGTTCTACTTCGTGTTAGTTAATGTATCGCTTATAACCAAAAATAATATTTTAAATACTTACTCTACATAGCAAAAGATATCTTATCTGGAAGTGTTTCAAAAGAAATGAATGCATTGATGGTATACCGGGCGAGACAACGAAATATCTCTAGAATATAGCTTCAAATCAAAATAAGATTTGTTATAATGTAGGGGGCTCACTGAATGGTACCAAACTCGGTCCCCCGCTCCCCAGAGTTGAGGGAGGACAATTTTGCAATCTTAAATGGGAACCCCCATTTTGCAGTGTGGAATAATTGGCAATGAGCTTATTGGTCCATATTTTATCGATGAAACTTAAATGGTGAAAAATATCGAAATATTTTGCTGAACGAACTTCCAGTGTTACTTGAAGACCTTCTCTTAGACGTACGACAAATAATGTGGTTGCAAAAGGAAGATTGTCCAGCACATTATTCAAGAATTGCACGAGAAGTAGTAGATTGAGCCTACAATTGTCCATGGATCGGAAGAAGTGGTCCAGCGTCGTGGCCTGCAAGATCGCCAGATCTTACTTCCCCTGACTTCTTTCTGTGAGGCCATTGAAAGTCTGAAGTTGATATAGAAATGCCAACCACGAGGGAAAACATGATTGCACGCTTGTTCAAGGATTACGCCGGAAATACTTCTCGGTTATGTGCAATCATTCCTGCGTATAAATAAATGTATCGAAGTGGAAGGGCACATTTTCGAACACATTTTCTAAAATGGTTATGATAAAGTAAAGTTCTTCGTTGCTGAACGGCTTTTTGAAAAGTTATTTTAAGGTTAAAATAAAAAAAACAAAATCATGTTCTCTCTTTTTTGAGTATTTTTTCTAGACCTTTACAACCACGTTTTTTGGGATTACAGCGTAATCTATTACGAATCGAAAAAAAAGTTTCAAACAAAAACTACATGTTTGATGGCGTAGAATCCGAATCTGCTCCCATTTAAGATTTCAAAATTGTCCCGCTCCCACTCTGGGGAAGGAGCATCGAGTTAGGCATCATTCAGTGAGTTCCCTACATTATAACAAACATTATTATGGTCTTTTTTAATTTAATGCAGTGTTTTAGAGATATTCCGTTGTCTCAAGATAACAAGCTCACCCGGTATATTGCTACCATGCTAGAATTTAAAATTTATAATTGATGTATATTGTATGACGGTTATATTATAAATAGTTTTAGTATATAAGAAGGTAATTGAGCAGAAGTATATACATACATGCTCCGCAGATAAATACAGAGATGAAATTATTTGCGTCCTCTTTCAATGTCGTTGCAACTGCATATTTCCAAAACACGAGAGGGAACAATGTGCCTTACCGATGATACTGAACGATATCTGACAAAACCGTCATAGATCGGTAGATCAAGTCCTTGCACCCAACCCACGATCAACGACGTATGTCGCATTATGTGCAAATCCAATAATTGTGTCTATTATCAAGAAGAATCACCAAATATTCATAAGACAGCAAACTTTATTGTTGTCTTCGACCATTTGACAACTTTTTATACATATGGTGTTGTTTTGTATCTTTTCTAATTTTTTAATTTATATTATAGAAAATTTGTCGCCATTTCTTACGAATATTTATTAAAGTGATGTGGGTATACTTTAAATATCATTTTGCTTATATTGTTTACGATTTCTTTTTATACTACAATGTCAATGCAAAATAGGCATATAAATACATACATATATATGTATGTTTATAAATATATACAGGGTGTCCGCGATATACAAAGCATGCTTTTAAGGGATGATAGCTACAACGATTTAGAGACAAAAACATATAATACACCTAGGGTCTATCTGTAAGCGTAAACGAGAAAAAAGTTATTTCTGAAAAACATTATTTGGTCAAACTGTACAAGAAAACTCATCCATATTGCTTCTTAAATAACCAAAAAACCATATCAAAAATTTAGGGTTGAAAATAACTGAAAACAACGATGAAAACGAATTATTTCATACTTTGAAATTGAAGCGTTTTGTCATTTCTCTACCACCACACTGTACATACTCGTATTCATTAGAAGCGCAGATGCAAGCCAAGCATCATCTGTTTATACGAACTTGAACTTGTATCGTACGAAGTCAATGGCCATACGTTTTAAAATAAAGGTACCTTTGCGTTTTTTTTAATAATGACAATAAAATCGATGTTAGGTTGAAGTTAGAGTGAAAAGGGTGTATTTAATAGCAGCCTCCGATCGGTAAATGAAAATTTAAGGCGAGGGAGAGTCGCATTGAACGAAAATAATGTAATTATTGCAATTATGTTATGGCGCTTTGAACTCTTTCGTAAAGGCTACTACAAAATTGAGTTCTTTTCGTTTATTTGTGATAAATTGGTGGTCCTAAAAAGGACTTTTTTGAGAGACAGGAGAAAATGTATTACAGGAAAGGCTCGATGTGTTGCCCATTTTCAAGAACACACGCCTGCAATTGTCGGGTAAATCTTGCACTGATCAGCTGCCGGTGTACAGTATGCGTCGAAGTTTGTGACATGAGAAATAATTTTTTTTCTCGTTTACGGTTACAGATAGACCCAAGGTGTATTATATGTTTTTGTTTCTAAATCGTTGTAGCTATTATCCCTTAAAAGCATGCTTTGTATATCGCGGACAGCCTGTATAGTATACTACCAAAATTGTCGATCTAGTTTACGTGACAAAGTGGTGGCTGTTTCTGACCGCTTTGACTTTACTACTGACCACCTCTTTTATTTCTCTGTATTGAATAAGGACGAATGACTGATCATTTGTAGATTTAATTCTCGATGTGTGTACTTTTATAACTCTTAATACGTTTCTAGCACAGTTGTACGTAGAACCTCGTTAATGAACATTTTTAATTGGGGTTTTAAACTTTCATTAGAACTTGAAGTTGTAAAAATGGAAATTAGAACGCAAAACGTCTTCCGTCCTATGCCGGAATAAATTTAATTGATTTGTTACCGTATCATTGTTTCTTTTTAAATATCGTTTATTTAGTTGAAAAGGCGAAAGCTCTCTTTTATATTGCTGACTATTAATAAAGTTGGGAAAGTTAAACACACAGCTTCACAACAAAGATTTCATCGGTACCGATAGAATAAACACTGAAAGACAATATACTGGTCTTATCATAACATTCTGAAACAAGTTCGCGTGGAAGAAACTTCCATGTTTATAGTAGTCTCCTTTAGACGAATTATTAACCTCTTTCTATACCATTGTTATAGTCGCTATAGAATACTGTTCTACTTATTTAAAAAGACTTTTCAAAAGAATATTTCTCGCAAAGGAAGGCAGTACCTAATAGTTAACTAAAGAGGAATAGATTTTCGTTAATTCATAGAACCTTTGAATAAACAAGGAAATTGTTATTTCTTTGATATTGCAGTCGTAACTGTTATATACTTGCCGTAGATTCCATATGTTATAGCACTGCTGCAATGCATTTCACTTGCAGGGGTTTTTGAACATTGACGTCAGACATACATACGTATATGAAACAATTATTCCAATTAACAAAAATAAATGTCTACTTTAAAATTTGCTTTTGAATAAATCATCTTCCATAACACGGACGATTTGTCATTAAAGTTACCAAATCCTTCATTCTAGTTAAAATGAGTAGATAAGTTTATATACGTACAAATCGCCTTCAATAGCTAACCAGTTCATTTATTTATGGGCAGCTATGTAGTTTATTATAGTTAATATAGATGCCACAGTATATTGTGATTATATAGGGAATAGATATTCAGTTAGTGTTGTTACATGTACTATACATATTAAACAGATAAGTTGTAGCTAGGGTATACAATGTTAGCTTATCAATAGCATTGTAAATATTCGGCTAAGGTGTTTTGTTTTGACTCCAACTCGATGGAATGACCCACACGTAATATATGAAATGGCGGATTGAGAGATTAGCGGGAATAACTTTCTTAGTTATAATATTGAAGCTTCATGAATAAGCTGCAGTTAATATAACTAAATAACATAGGATTAATTTGTAATTATCCTTAAATAAATACTTATTAATCCTGCATAAACGTTCCAAATCTATTTTACGAATACTAACTTAATCTTATTAAGTACGCTGGTGACCCGAAATTTTAATATGTGTTTCAGGCTTGTAGTTGAAAATAGTTTAATGAAATTGATCTTATCGTTCTCGTCTAAACACAACATAATTGTATTTGGCACATGCAGGCACATTTTTACACAGCCTTTTAGACAGCCTACTACACATATTAGGAACATCACGTATCCATAATACTGGGAATATTATGGTGCGCAGGGGTAAATTAATTGCATTCACCCTAACCTTAGTTACCCCTCTAAAAACAAGCTTTTAGAGAAAAGTTGCTATGTCACCAATTATTAAAATACAATATCTATTTTCAGTGGAACACCTTTGAATTTGGGAACCAAATAACGTATGTTTAATAACAAGGGGTTGGCATTGGTGATTCGTCACATTCAAAACCAGACGACAGTACGTTAAAATTTTAATATTTTGGCAGGATAATAGGTTTCAGTGGCATTACACAGTTTTTATCCTCAACATTCACAGAGAATTACTAAAAAATTATGTAGGTACATACATCAGAATATACATATTGTAATATAACATTTGTTTTTATTTTGCCACTATTTCGTAGGTTTAGTGATATTCAATTTTATGATGTACGTAATTCCTTGTGTGCAATTTGTTGTTGTTATATTGGCATTATAGTCATGTTCAACGAGTTCTGCAGAACAATGATCCATTTGTATCCCGTGTTCCATAGAAGCATCAGAAGTACTGCTCCATGCTGAATATGAAATGTTAATGCTAATTATATTAAAATAGACAACGCAACAAAGCCAAAGAAAGTTTGACGCAGAACCTAAAAATATTCAAGCAAGCCAAATTATTGTAGTAAATGGTAATTAAGTTCTCATTACAAGTGCTAATGTGAAGGTGGTTAAAACTGATCCCCTGTAGAAAGTGGGCATTAAAACGAGCATTTTGAAGCAACTATGAAGACTTTCTTCCAAACATCATGTTTCTAACATAAAAGCATTGCTGTCATTCCAAAACTCTTGGTTCAGCTTGTCATTATACATCGTTAATCTTAACTTCCGAGTTATCGGTGATTGCTTTTAATTAAATTAAATCTCTATATTTTTATGAAACGCAAAATTTATTCTTCTTCTTATAGGTACCTCATAAGTACATACACCTAAACTTATGACGTTAAATTGACTATTAACATTACTAAACGAAGTTACTACACATACGCTGCTATAAAACTGCCAGAGTTCTTTTAAGTATAATTTTATTTATTTAAACTTATATTGGAAAACGCGTTTAGCAGTTTTAAGAAGATTAACCATGTTTTTAATTGGGTAGTACAAATATTGATGTTTTGTGCCTGCCATAAATATCCCGCATAGTCCTAATATTGTGTAATATTTGTGTGCTTACATATGTCTTTTTAACGGCACAATAAAATTTGCTACAAAATTTACATCACGTAGTGTTTAACAACCAATCTAAAGGAATTTTCCGGCAAGCGCAATAGATTGACTGCTTCAATATTGGTGTAGTAAGCACCAGTCTACTTTGAAATATTGTAATAATATTTGTATTTGAAGGTATTAGAATAGATACGAAACTAAACAGTTTCCATTATGTTCACACAGAAATTAATAATGCATACTATTATTAGAAATATAAAAAGAAATAGGAAATACGCAAAAAATTTGTTCTCCTCTGAATGACTCTATAAGTAAGTACTTATATAATAAGAGTAGTTATTAATTTTTGTAACAATATTTGTAATTATATGCTGGGGTATTGTATCACTATCGCAATAAGTTGCGTGATAATGGAATCTAAGAATACACCTTTAAAGCGTTAATATCATTAATTAAAGCATGCTAAGTTTTCGAAATCTCTTCTTTTACACAGCTGTTATTTAATGTAACTTTAATAAAATTTACAGTATTGAGATTTTAACGAATTTCAAGGAAAATACAATTACGAGATAATTGCAATTGCACTAATAATATTAATAACTTTTAATAACTATGTTGGAATGTATGCGTACAGATTTGTACTTATCCGTTGTAAAAAGAAGGTGTTAGTTGGAGCTACCATCAGTCTGCGAAGTTAAAAGTACTAACTAATTTTAGTAGCACAACCCATAAGTTCTAGTTGATATAAATGCAATAATAAGCAATGACAAAAAATATTTGTAACAGTTACAAATATGCATTGCGTTTACTTTTCATTTGAGGGTAGTGTCAAGCTCATACCTATTATTTAAATAGAAGTCACTCTAAAAAGTTTCGAATATAATTCTGAACCAAATTGACAGACAGCTTTCTGGAGAGAGTTCTTGAGACTAGAAGTGTAGTATGTATTTATGAAAA
>SMLS01066427.1:0-42026 GCA_004785975.1 Popillia japonica
ATACACACGTCTTATACCTATATAGGTACATATATAGGTATACAGGTTGCGAATATCTATTATATGCTATTTATTGTGATATTTAGAAACAATATTATTTCTTTTGGCAACAGCAACTAACACTTGGAATTCCAGTAAATAATTTGAGGAGTTTTCTCTGTCACAGATTTCCACAAATTCGATTTGCCGCAGTTATGTAAATTAAATTGACCTTCACATAACCATGGACGCCTATTAGATTAGATTGATCAAACTTTAGTTGTCTTTCTTTATTGTTTGTGATGAATTAGATCTATTCTAAATACTTTTAAGGCCACTTTACACCAAGCTAGATTCATACTTTTTCTATACTATTTTCTAGAAACTAGAAAAAATAGTCAGAAAAAGTATCATGTAAAGGCCGGAAGAGAGAGCTGGTGGCTAGCTAGGAGGGCAATAACATACAACAGGATCATTTGGGCGATTAACTCCTTCGAGGCGTATAAGTCCCATGGGCCTGATGAAATCCTTCCTGCCTTATTACAGCAAGGTGAAGAGACGGTAGCACCAGTGCTCTGCCGTATTTACAGAGCCAGCCTGGCGCTGGGTCACATACCTTTAGTTTGGAATAGGGCTAAGGTTGTGTTTATCCCTAAACCTGGGCGTAGTACATACGCTGAGGCCAAAGCACACAGACCAATAACCCTATCGTCGGTTATTTTAAAAACTATGGAAAAACTGCTTGAAAAGTATCTTAGGGAAACCTCTTTGATAGAGAGGCCTCTACACCCTAATCAGTATGCATATCAAGCAGGCAAATCTTGTGAAAGTGCCCTGCACCAACTTGTGTCGCGGGTCGAGGCCACTTTAAACAACCAAGAAATTGCGTTGGCAGCATTTCTTGACAGGGAAGATGCTTTTGATAACACCTCATTTGAGTCTCTAATACGAGCCGTTAAAAGTCGTGGAGTAGAAAACACTATATGCAAGTGGGTAGGAAATATGCTCCACGGTAGACAGGTAGAAGCAGAACTGGCAGGAGACAAGATGCAGGTGTCAGTTTCCAGAGGGTGCCCCCAGGGAGGTGTATTATCTCCTCTGTTGTGGGACATGGTAATTGATGAGCTGCTCGTCTTGCTAAAAAATGCAGGCTACCACACACAGGGATATGCTGATGACGTCTATACTCATCATAGGTAAGAGCACAAGCATAATCTCTGAACTTATGCAAAGAGCACTAAAGATGGTAGAAGGGTGGGACAGGAAGGAGAACCTTGGAGTAAACCTTACAAAACTGCACTTGTGCCCTTTACCAGACGAAGGAGACTGGATGGTCTACGAGGACCGTCTCTTTATAATGTAGTTATACAGTTCAGTCAAGAGGCTAAGTTCCTGGGAGTGACCTTGGACTCTAAGTTGAACTGGAACTCACATTTGAAGAAAATGACAGACAAATGTAGGAGGGTGTTACTAACAACCCGTAAACCAGTTGGAAAGACATGGGGACTCAAACCGCAAATGACCTACTGGTTGTATACTACGGTAATAAGATCCATGATAACTTATGGCTGCTTGGTCTAGTGGCCAAAGGTTGCGCGGGGGCGTGCGAGGGCTGATCTGTCAAAGGTTCAGCGTCTGGCGTGCCTTTGCGAAACTGGAGCCATCAAGAGCACCCCAACAGCTGCAATGGAGACCATGTTAAACATACCTCCCCTTGATATATTTATCATGAGAGAGGCAAGAATGGGAGCATACAGACTGGAAAATACTAACAACTGGAAAACCCACCATGTGTCGGGGCACACCAGTATAGAAACAGTAGTCAAAAACCTAATCTTTGATATGGGCAGCCACATAGCAATCACGAAAATTTCGTACGACAAACCCTTCAAAGTCTTTTTGAATTGGGACGAGTGGAGAAATGGTGAAGGGAGAAAAGTGAGAACCCAGAACTGGTTTACAGATGGGTCAAAAGCAGGGACTAATTCTGGCGTTGGTGTTTATGAGGAAAACGTGGGTTACAAACTGTGTGAACCACTGGGAAGATACACCACGGTATTTCAAACAGAAATATATGCTATACAAACCTGCGTGTTGTAGAGTCTGCGTCGCCAACCGCGAGGAGAAACGATTTACATTCTCCCCGAAACACAACAAGGTCAACTTAGTATGGGTGCCAGGGCACCAGGGTATAGCAGGCAATGAAACTGCAGACCAACTAACGAGGGAAGGTTCCCAAATGACATTTACTGAACCGGAACCGGAATTAGTAAATTATTAATTACCAGATCATTAGGTACTAATATATCGTCGTACTTGAATATTGAACGTTTCTGTAATGAAAACAACAAAAACACCTGATTCCTAGGAAAAAAAAACAGGTCGAAATGAATAAAATCTGTAGTAAATGTGTGACCTTGTTATAAATAGAATATTTGTGAAAAGACCACACGTGCAATTCATAGAGCAGCAAAGCTGCTTCGTAAACAAATGCATTCGAAGAGTACAATAAGCATTTATTTACATATCGCTCAACTTGATAAAAAATATCTGGTTATGTCTATTAGAAATTTTTGCAGCGTCCCTATTTTTCTTGTACACACGTGTCAGGCCCGGATTCAACAAAATTTATTTAACAAAATTTGGTAATTATTAAAGGAAAAATTTTTAATTTATGATCGTTGGTTATCACGGTTTTTGGAATTACTGAGCATGCTTCCACTGTAAAACTGAAGGATAAACATACTGTTAATTCAAAATTTTACACTGCAGTTTGTTTGCCTTCGGCCCTTCAAAATGTTTGCGAAAAACGTCCAGGAAGACGAACCACCTTGCATTCAAGATAATTTCTTGGGTGCATAATGCTGCTGAAACAACTAAGTACTTTAATGAATGTCTAAAATAAAAAAAATAATAAGTTATGCGCTTTAGAATGCAGATCTAACTGAATTCTGCTTATCACGGCACTGTTATATTTTACATTAGCCGCAGTATTATTTGACGGATTTTAAAACCAATCCCTGCCAAAAGCGTATTGTGCCAATTTTTTTTGCAAAAAGTAGAAGAGAAAGAGAGATATAAAAATATAGACTTATTACGTAGTTCAATAATGTGCATTGTAGATCAGGATTTACTCGCAATAACCTTTAAAACTAATCACTAACTTCACGTTCCGGCTTATCGCTGTTGTCGGTAGTAACCGTGACATTTTCATTTTCCTAGAACGCAGATGAAAATAAAGAAGCTTGATTGTGTGCATTGGCGATCAATATTGCACTGCGTTTGTAGCAAATGCTTCTAGGTTCTTTTTTATTCTTATATTATCTGCGGACACATAGATCAATTTATCAATAAATTCTCCTACAAATGAAATTAAAGAAGAAACAATTACTCAACAGATTTGTTAGACACGTCTATTGATGACGATGCAACGATTGTTATGTAAACTATTTTATACTCAACAAAATGATTAATACATAATTGGAGCATAATAATACTGAAAAATATGTTTCGAGTAGCTGTCTATAACGCGATGGCTGTAATTTTTCTGAAAAATAGTAGGGGCGAAATTGAAAGGATTGACATAACGAGGATAATTAATTTCTAAACGTGCTGTTAAATTTAATTGGGACGCCATTCTAACAGCCGTGCTAAGACAGTTTGTAATTTTAAGGAGTATAAACTGACATTTCTCTTAAGAGACTTGACAGTGAGTTCTGCTTCTTTCTGCGGAAGAAGAGACAGGAGTGGACTAATGAGAAACAATATAAAATGTGAGTAGTTATAAGGTTTAGATCCCTGTTTTCAAACTTACAAGGAGAACGCCAGGGTTTTCCGACACGGATCTTGATGGGTCACAACTATTTTATAGAGGGATCTATTCTGAGTACACAGGTATGTACGAGCTTGTATTTTAACCTGCCCTAGTTTCTGAGAAGAATCAACGTTGTTGGGCGCGTTCCTTATGGCTGATTCATTTTCCATCCTCACCTTTGCCATCTCACTTATTATTGAAGATAGACGGTAGGTTTAAATTTGGTTGTTAATTTTTGTGGTTATTATGATCCCGAAAAGAAAATGGACTGAACATATGACGTTCGAGATTTTGCAAAAAAAACTGAAAAGTCTCATTTTCTTATTTTGCTTGTAGCACTTTTATTGGGTCTTGCAGAGGAAAACTAAAGACACATTCTCGAGGCCACTTTTGCTCTTCTATCTAATGGTGTATTTAAAATTTTTATACGAAGTTTAGTTTTCTTTGGATCATCATCAACTTTGTTATTTCTTATGGGCGCCATATTGGATTTCGACGCAACTAGAAAGATTTTCTTTTTCTGATTTCAACCATGTATCATATGTTGAAAACAAAATTTAATATAGTGTGTTAATTGACGAAGAATCTGATTTGAAATTAAATAAGGTAAGTAGCTATGAAATTTCGAACTGTGGGTCACTTAAAATTGAATATCGCGTAAATGAAAACCGATGTTAAATAAGATAAGCCATGGAATTACGAACTGTCAATTATCGTTGCGTTAGTAACGCCAAAATAGCGTTCACCAACGAAGAGAAACGAGATAATGTTAATGTATATTTTATTAATCAAATCGATACAACAATAGCGAGTACAATTATTTACAATTCTAACCTAAACGAATGCAAACATATCATACCATTTTTCTAGGTCTTGATACAAATTTAGTCGAATATGGATCGTCGAGAACGCGTCGACATAAGTGAGCAGTAAGCAGATGAATCGAAATTTACTCATTGATCGGCTAGTAGCGCAGTGCTCAGTGTGCTCGCTTACTAGTTCGACAGTACTGGGTTCGAACCTCGGTATGTTCTTTCTGAATTTTGGTTTTCTGTAGTTTCCCAGATTCCAAGGCAAATGCTGAAAGACAACTTCTGAAGTCTACAACCGCAGGCATAATAATATCTCATGGCCAACCGATGGCCCCTGTAATTGGCCCAAGTTATTGGGGATGTGAAGCCATGATTTATTATTATTATTATGGTGGAATGTTTCTAATCGAAATACATCAGGGTAAAATTCCAAATATCTTGTACTTGCTATTGTTGTATTTTAGTTCGATGGCAAAAAAATACATGCCATATCTTGTTTCTCTTTGCCACTCTTCTCACGGCATTTTTACGTTACTAATGCAAGTTCCGTTCAAAATTCCATGGCTACCTTATTTAATATCTATTTTCATTTTCGCGATATTCAATTTTAAGCGATTGACAGTTCGAAATTTCATAGCTACCTACTTTATTTAATTTCAAATTAGATTTTTTGTCAATTAACACATATCATTTTTTTTCAACATGTGACACATGGTTGAAATCAGAAAAAGAAAATCTTTCTAGCTGTGTCAAAATCCAGAACGGCGCCCATAAGAAATAACAAAGTTGATGATGATCCAAAGAAAACGAAACGTCGTATAAAAATTTTAAATATGCCATTAGATAGAGGAGCAAAAGTGGCCTTAAGAATGTGTCTTTAGTTTTTCTCTGCAAAACCAAATAAAAATGCTACAAGCAAAATAAGAAAATGAGATTTCTCAGTTTTTTTCAAATAACAGGAACGTCATTTGTTCTAAGTCTACTTTCTTTGCGGGATTATAATAAGCACAAAATTTAGAAACTTCGCCAAATTTAAACCTACCGTCTATTTTCAATAATAAGCGAGATCGCTATGGTGAGGATCGAAAATGAACGAGAATGAAGCCTGTTAATGTCTCCGTACAAACAAGCGTTCGCGGCGTTGTCGACTAGATGTACACCTAGGATCCTACTGACTGAATATTAACAAGTGTTTTAATGCAAATTATTAATAAATGATATTTTTCGCTCCTGCCTTTGTGCCAATGATTAAATACATCTTTTTTGCACGAAATGCGCTTCCCCTTTGTCGTTTATAAAATGGACCTGGTGCTTGTCGACTTTATCGTATTCTGACGTATCGAGTGAAGAAATTGATACGGAATGAACTAATATCATTATACTATTCGCGATTGTGAAATTCAAAACAAGCGTCATAACGCGGATTTGCTTCGAATTTATTTATTAATAAAAATAACCGAAAAATATCATTTATGAAAAATTTGCATGAAATATAATTGTTAATATTGTGCACAATAAGAGAAACCACTGGCAGGAATCGAACACGAGACATCAGGGTCGTATGCGTATATCCAGTCCACTGCACTACGCGGACTTACTTGCACGGATACTAAAATTAATGGTATATAAAAAACGTGCAAAATACTGTTGAGTTTGCTCAGAAGCTAGGACGCGTTAGGATAAAAGCTCGTACTTGGGTATTCAAGGGAGGTCCTTCTATAACATAGTTGAGGTTCAAGATCTGTGTCGGACAACCCCGGTGTTCCCCTGATTAGATTGATACATGCTAAGTATAAACAGCAGCAATGAAATAGATGGTATTCAGTGTGGGTAGAGTTAAGGAAGCTGATGATTTGTTTGTGTGTACTAGTTTCTATCCATCTGTCATAACTTTCTGCCTTCAAATTCCAGATGTCACCTCCAATTTTTAGAACAGAAAAGAATCAGTAGGACATTAGGAATAAAGCACATGTTACCTGGTCCTTGCACTAGTATTATTCTTGGTCTTTCATATGTGTTCTTGAAGAGACCCTATTGTACTTTTATCAGTCCACAGTTTTTGTGCACATTGAGTAATCTGTGCTTTATTTGATTGCTACGAGTATGGCAATATAATAAAAGAGAGCTTGTTTTATCTTCCTAGGAAATGTTTTATTTCACAGCACAAAAAAGAGTACGATGTTTCCTCTAATGTGAAATTGTTCGTTTATGCAAAAATTGCAAAGCAATGGGCATGCCTCTGCTCGTTACATGATGCCAACGTAACGGAGGGTTAATATTGCAAAACATATTTAATAATTCTGTATGTGGAATGAAACTTTATAAATTGCTCGAAGCAGCTGAAATACAATGAGTACAATGTCGCCACAGATTAGAGCGTAAATTTGAACATAACTGCATAAAATTACACAAAAAGCTTTAAGATGCTGAAGAAGCAAATTAGATTTTATTTTGCGGAAACGAGTCCGACAATGTGCAATTCGGTTAGAAGAGTTTTACCAAAAAGCAAAAATAAAATACTGATATTTATTTTCCAGAAATGTTATAGGAATCCGTATTAAATTGTTCCGACGTTGCAACGCCATTGCAAACCACCACACCGTAGTGAATATTCACACCACAGTTTATGCATTTATATCTTCAGATTCGATCTCAAATACGTGCCCGTACTCGTGTAAGGATGCGCATGCAATGAAACAGCGTGAGTGGAAATCTCCAGAGAATGACATTTGTGCCAGCATACAATGCGTCGTCGTTTTTAGTTTTTTAAACTTTGGAAATATTTCGCTGGATGCATATTGTAGGTACGTTTCGCGAAAATATGTGCGCCAGATAAAGTTGAAAAACTAGCCATGTCAGCCTGATTCATTTACGGCGGAATCGCTCCTTGCTCTGTTTGGAACGAGACAAGGACGATTATATTTTTAGGTTGAGTAAAGATATTTAGGTTGAGTAAAGTAACACTTATGCTATTTCTAAGTTGAGCAAACCTTCCAACAATTCTTAAGTTTTCATTGTCTTCCTTTTCATTCACCATTCTTTTTGGTTCTGGCTTATATTTTCCAGTTTTGTCTTCACTTTTCTTTCATCTTTTTCCGCCTCCTTTCCTGTCACTCTTCCATATCAGTTTTATGATTCTCTTCATCGGTCATTTTCTTTTTCTTCATCACGTTTCCGTTGGCTTTTTTTTAATTTTCTTTCTATTTGAACATATTTTCCCACTAGGTAATTATTTTTGCGACCAAATTAAAAAAATAGCTCTAAAACTGAGACAACGTGCTTATGGTCGTCTCATTTTAACAATTACAAATTACCTCCCTTCTAGCTTAGTTAACTAAAAGAAAAACAGAATCAGTCTGATGTACTCAATTGTTGTTCAGAAAAAAGTAGTAGAAAAAATTCCAAGATCAACGTTTCTGAATTCGATTGATATGCATTACGTAAGTCCTAATTAAGGTTAGCATTTCGTTTGGTAAGGGTCTCCGGCAAATGTCTCTAACACAATTTTGCCATATCACCATTCTATCACCTTCCAAAGACCTGGAAATATGCATAAGTTGTTTTTTGCTAATATTTTGCTGATATTACTGGTTATGTAAGTTGGTTAATGTTGCAATAAGGACGATATGTAAAAGCTTATATCATTTTGGTCAAGATGCTGCATCATCTGAGAATCATCACTGCTAAGAAGATAATTCGATGCATGGAAGACGAATTAAACAACACACTGAACGCATATTTCTCGAACTACATTATTTACATTCGAAACTTTGTAAGACACTGTGGGAAGAAGTAGGGGGCACTTTGGCAGAATTAGTTATGAACACTTCCAACACCTGCTCAACTCAACGACGGAGAAACAGAAGGAAACGTTCGCCAAACTTAACATCAAAGAGCGAACCTCACAACCAAAACTAACAATAAGTATCCAGGAAACACTTATCAACCTTTCTGAACACCAGTATCCAGAAAAATCAAAGCAAATTCTGGCTAAAGGAGTCACTCACTCTAAGATACGAAGGAAGACATTACACATCTGGTGGTATTTAAGAGAACTGCAGTGTGTACCGGCTGAATATATACATAACTTCGATTCAGAGAGAGTGATTTAACCGGACACTTATGGATTCTAGGTGACAAGCTAATGGACAGCATGGTTGTCAAATAGCATCATGAGCAAATATTCAGAGTGCGTTTTTGCAGCCGCGAGGAATGGAGATGTAATTTGAAAGCGGATTCCGAGTGTGGTATACGGACGGATCCAAAATCAGCAATGGGGTAAGGGTTGGCGCAAAAATCAACCTTTCTAGAATACTAGGAGCATCTCCAATAATTTTTTAAGAGCAGCTATTGGCCATAGACCTTTGCGTCCGGAAAAAACCTAGATAACAGTCAGAGGGATGCAATCACCTGTATATGTATGTACCGACAGTCAGGACGCTCTGAAAGCCATAGCTACTCACAGCTTTGAGTCTAAATTGGCCTGGGAGAGTACCTAAAGATTTTCATCATTATTCCTCCATTATTGTTGAGTATGCGGCGACAGTCTGAAGCTCTCTATATAAGAAACACATTTTTCGTATAGAAAAAATACAGTGTAAACATATTAATTCATTAAATTATCGTTTTAATCAACACAGGTATTTTTACTCTTACGTGTCAAACCTAACATTTTATGATCTGGAGTCTGTTGTTGGTCGACGCAAGTATTTTGATGTAGTTTCCATTTACAAGATCTTCAACGCCCTTATTGATTTGCCTATACTTTAAATTATTCTAATATTAATGCTTCTCCTTATCGAATTAGACGCCGTCATATTTTCTATTTTCTTTGCCAATGACATTTCTAGTAGAGATCCTTATATTGATTTATGTAATTAAACCATTCCCGCTTTTAAGGGTATGATTAAGTTGTTGCCTGATGTGTGCTAAGATTGTAATTCAAGTGTCTTTTTTCTGTTCTTTTTTTGTTTGTTTCTTCTTTCTCTTTATCACATTTACATGTTTAAGTTGATAACGCCTTCATTACATATATGAAAACTATGTATAATTTGCGTTTCCCTGTAATTGGACTTCTTAGTCTGTTGGGAGACTCTTTTTGTAAAAATAAAAAATATATATGTATTTTTATGACCTTTTAACTTATCTTATTATCTAGATAGTTTTTTCCCACTTGTTAGGTCAATGATATCACTTGCAATTCGAACAAAAGTCAAATTTATTCCAAAACCTTTACAATTTGACTTTTGTTGGAATTGCAAGTGTTATCATTGACCTAACAAGTGGGAAAAAACTATCTAGATAATAAAAATAAAAAATAAAAAAAATTGCTATCTAAATTATCATCTCAAAAAGATGGGCAAAACTGCCGAGCACATACTTTGCAGCATCTGTCAATAAGAGAGGCGACTCTAACGTCTGAACAGATTAAAGCCTCGACACCCAAACTAATTCTATGATTCGTTAAGAAGATCGGATTAGAAAGGTGCTAAAAGAGTAGGTTCGTTAGTTAGCAGTTATAATTTTATAATAATCACTCTAAGTAAGTATATTTCTCCACATGCTGTGAGAGCAAACTATGCATGAAATTCGTCTGCAATCTCTCGTGAATGTCGGGTTTAGAACGATTCGAACATAAATTTAACGTTTATATCAACACGATTCCAGAATTATCTGGTTACTCATTGGTAGATACAAATGTGCTGGGCATCCGTGCCATTTGTAAAAAAAAACTTGTTTAACACTACTTAAAACATCAAATGTCTCACTATACAAATACTTTTCGATTTTCACTAGGCTTTTAAATAAACAAGCAATCTGTTTTTTGATTAGTTCTTGTTTAATATTGCTTAGCACATTTATAATTTTTTTTTTAATTCTTTCTAGTATTGTTACTGTAGAGCCGTAGTTCATCTAACCGTTTTATGATTTAAATAACAAAACGGTATAATATCGTAACATTTAGCACGAATTCATAAAACTCCGGCGACTAATACTTACATAATTTAATTTTAATAACCGCATAGAAAAAAGAAGTCGTCAAACCGCTAGCGGAACCTTATTGTGGTACGTTTAATTATTTTTCATATACCGAAGATATAACCGCATTGCGGATCTTTGGAAATGTCACGCTATACGTATGAATTATGTTGCAACTTCGCCCCACCGTACTGGAACTCATAGTTTACTCGAACATGTTCCGTCTGTATTATTTACGACATTCCTCTATTTCAACTATTGTATCTATGTGCGGTTAGGATAGAATTAAAATTTCCGCGAACGATTTAACTGCTTCTGATTATTAACTTTATTTATTTTTTCTTAATAATTGTTTTGGTAATTTCGTAGTGAACTATCAATATTTGAAGTACTTCTAAGGTTATTACGCAAATATTTGCGCTAGAATGCGTTCATAGTCTCATAAATCACCTTGTACATACATAAGTAATGTGATTATTTTTGAAAACCGAGCGGTACCAGCAAGATGCATTTATTTATTTATTTGGGATATGGTGTTTACGTTTATTTCTGTTAAGTTGGCTTCATAATTATTTTTACTTCTGATGTCGATAAATACTGTTACAACGTTTCGTTCTTTCATAAAAGTTTTTTCCCTCCTTACAGAATACTAAAACCACATTTAATCGACCTGAAAATGAGTTCCAGCGGGTTATTTATTTGATAGGCTGAATATTTTGCCCCCAGAAAAAAATCCGATTTCTTTCGACCTAACTACGGCTATAAATTCAACTTATGTAAAATACAAGCAGAGCGTCACATCCAAACTCGTACGAAACGTAAAAGGGAATCGTAGGTATTTTAGGATGCGAATGACAGACGCTATTCAGTATAAGCTGGCACAGCTTAGAATTGAAATGTTCTTTTTTCCGAGGCAGTTTTGAATGAAGTTTCCGTGCGGTGTGAGATGATGTAGTTACATTATAAGTAAAGTGGATCATTTTTTCGCTACATTTGTTTCGTAAATTTAGTGATGGAACGGGGAAATGTTAAATAATGCTTAGGAAATTGATCTTAGCGGAAATAATGCATGATAGAAATTTATTACGATAATATTTTAAAAATGTAGTTACCAATAGCAAAGGAATCCATGTATTTTTTAATCAAAGATAGCTAAATAATATCAAAGACTTTCACGGGCTAAGGCTCTCTATAAATGATTAATCCTTACTTGATCGTATTCGTTTTTTTCCAAGCCCGAAGGATCTTCAATTGCATACCGCGAATAAAACTATCAGAATCTATTTCCCATCTAAAATGTATCCTCTCACCCCTTGCTTAAACCTGAAACATCTGCGTTATCCAAGTAGTTAAATCCAAATTTCTCTCTGGTTCCGAAAAACATTTTTTGACAGTATCATCCGTTCAAAACAGTCCTTCACAAAGCCTCCTCAATAGAACCTCTCGAAAAATTGGACAAACAGCACAAAAACTAGCAAAGATATTGTCATTCTTCCTGCTGACAAAGGTAACGCTACTGTAGTTTTGGACAAGTCGCAGTGCGTGGTTAAAATTCCAGATCTTTCACAAGATGGTACCTACAATCCATTGTACCGTGATTCACATTGAAATTTGAAATCTAAGTTACCACGTTAATTAAATCTACAAAAATTCCTTCAGGCACACCCTTACGCTGTTTAAATTGCTGTCTAGTAAAAACAGACAAAATAAATCCGTTTATCGGGACAAAATTACTTACCGGCTTATTTCTCTTAAGTTTAAACTAATTTTGAAACTCTTAAATCTCTTAGGTGGGAAGGCTCGTATTCCGACTCAATCCAACTCAATCTTACCAACAGACACACAAAAAAATAGAATTCCTAATAAAAAGGTGACAATTGTAAAAAAACTTTATTATTTCAAATTAATAAACGATTAAATTTATTTTGTTGATTTTTTTCTCTAAAAAAAACTACTACCAATTAATATAACAAAATAAAAAAATAAAACCAACACTAATTTAAAATTTAGGGAAAAAATAAGGTTCTGGCAATTTTAACTAATATTTAATAGATGGCGCTCGACCAATTAAAATTGTCTCAGTGCGTTGACCCTTTTATTACACAGGTAATTAAACGCGAACACAAAATTAACTTCGTAGGTCAATATTAGATTAAATATAAAAAAGTACAAGTGACTTAAGTTTTCTCAGGATCAGTATTATAAAATTCAGTTCACAAAGGATAAAAATTTAAAAAATGGATAGTTATATGATTAGAACAATCTTTCTGTCTGGCCTTTATATGACTTTCATTAACTAACCTTAATTCTTCGATACCGGTAGTTGTGGTAGTGGGTTTTCTCGGATCTGGAATCGGTTGGATGGATCTTTGTCGTTACTGGTGCCTGGATATCTTGGCATTTTGTGGATAAGAGTCTTTTTCTCGGAAATCAGGAATTCCGGATAGTCTCAATCGGTAAATGTAGAATTTATGATGTAAAAATTAAATTTCTATTCTCGTAAACACTTTAATATGTGTAGGTTATTAAACCAACTTGATGTCTGACTTTTTCCAGGTTATGTTACCACTATTGTTTTTCAAGGTTAAGTTTTTATTTTACTTTTTTATACGAATCGGAGAAAATTCAAACGTGGTGACTGCTTCGACGTTTGGAACGAGAATGCTGCTTTTTTGTTCCAACATCGTTCAATTTTTCCACAAAACTCTACGTCCCATTGGTGGAATTTCAACGGCGTTACAGAAACAAAAACGAATCGGAATCTAAGTGCCAAAAAATTTTACAACAAAATCGAAACCTATTTTGTATTGTAAGATAAAGAGGATATTCGTGTTTCCCGTATTTAAGAACCTTTACTGGTAAATTTTGGTACATTAAATCGGCTTCTATCAGGTTCCGTTTTTTGAAGATGCTTTCGCAAAATTTGAGGTAATTTGAGATTTTTTCTGGAAACTGATGTTGGGATCGTGTTCTTGACGTTGTTATCTTCAATTCTGAACCTAACATTCCTTGGAGAGATTGTTTTTCTCAATTTTAGACGTTACGTGAACTGAATGTGTTTGCGTCAAATAAAATTTATGAAGAACCTCATTTTTTTTGTACATGGATCTTATAATAGGTATGTTACGATAATAAAGAGTACAATAATTATGCTTATTATTACTGATTGACAGTACTAATTCTTCTTTTACAAATCGGTAAACAGATTTATAATAAACGTCAACATTTGACAGAGGAACAGAGGAAAATCTGATAATTAGTAATGGCACTTGCTTCATCATTATTTAAATAGAAAATGTAACAAATTTGGAACAAAAATAAAGAAAAATTGTAATCTCTTTACGATAATCCGTATCCTTTATTATTTTTCAAGTACCTATTAACGATGTATTTTAGTTATTAAGATCATTTCGGTTACTGTTTCGTGATTCCGTAGTTTTCTGAATTAAAAACATTATCCTAATGTGATTATATCATAATACACAGAAAACGCACTCTGATATCCTAAATTCTGCTTATTTGGTTAATCTTAGCTCTGACTCCTCCGTCAAATTTGAAAAACCTTCTTGTTAGGTTCGATATAACCTCACTCTTGATCATAGTACCAGTTACCAATTCCGTCGCTATAATCCACTAATTATTATTAGTCCAAAACAATCACTCCCCGGATTTAGCAAAATTGATCGAAACATTACTCACTTCGAGAATCGAAAGATTTGCGCCCCTAGCGTTGTTGGCTCGTCGAGTCGGCTGACTTCCTTTATGCAGTTTTCACTCCTGAAGAATCCACATATACGAACCTTAAAAAGAATCCTAGAATTCACAGAGCAACTGGTACTACACAGAATCCATTATATGAATACAATACAAATTCCTTGAAATAGAACCACGCATTAGAATAACCATGAGTCATCTTTACCTTTTCCTTCATGCTTTCCTTCATCATCATAACCAGACCAGTGTTGTTGTAAGCACAATGTACCATATGCTCAGGGGCCCAGTTATAAACTCGACATATGCCTTAATCTGCTTGGCCATCTTGTTTAGATAGTATATTAAAGGGCAATGACAACTCAGAAATCGTTTCTTGTTCCTATTTAGTGAGAAGTTTACAAATTTCTTCAGTTGAGTTTGTCCGAATATTCGTTTCCAAAAAAAGACACTCTGCTTTACCAGCCAGGCTTCCTGTTTACCAGCTGCATTTCTATTTTTCGGCCAGGTAGCTTCTCGCCGACTTGACTCTCTGGAAACCTCATACATTTTCAAACTTCCTTACTATGGAGCGTATTACAATTTCAAGTAACTAATTTTGCATAATTATTCGTATAAGAAAAAAGGCTTTGGCATGACCAGAAAGATATTGTAGATTTATAGAAAACCATAAGTGTTTGAATGGTTTATCTCTGTTTATGATCATGAACTCCTTTCAGATTTTGAACTTCGATGGTAAATTCTATTCTTCGTTTGAGAATAGTACAGAGCTTTTATTTAGAATCGAAAACCCGCGTGAGCTCTGACGTAAATAATATGTTGGTAAAACAAGAAATATCCCTAAGCTATCTAACCGGCCTAACCTTGAAAATTTAAAACGCAGAGTAAATATTTGTTTAGATAACAACTGAGACCACTTTCAACATTTATTATAACTATTTTTCCATTATTTAGTTGTGATTATTTACAATTTACACCTAACCTGTAAAATTTTAATTCGCGATTTACATGAGCGGTGGTGGCGACACATTTCAATTGATTTCATTCCGCTTTGTCGCTTTAACGTATGTTATTATTAATTTCTGTTACTTGTGAAACATTTATTTGCTACTACAATGTTGAAAGTTATTGTTATTTCATGTGGTTTTTCTTTTAAAGCACTAGTTTTCAAACAAAGAGCGAACATTGTGATTGAAGTTGAACTTTTCTTCAATATTTCACAGGTAATAATTTGTTTATCATTCACAACTGCCTCTCCTTCACTTACACATCTAGAAGTAGGTGAAGCTTCTAGGAAGTGAAAGAGGCTTTTAAAGCTTTAAAGTATCCTTTTTCGGCCACACTTGAAAAATATCTAAAACCAATGAACGCATTTGCATAATGTTTGTAAACAATGTATACGAGTATGTATTCTAAATTTCATTTACAAATGAAGTAATTTGAGAAGAACTGTCAAACTACTTACTTGGTTTAAAAGATCGGATGTAATATAGCTTTAACAAAAGCTGTTTTATAGAGTAATACTGTAGTAATAAACAAATTGTCAAAATATTGTAACAAGATGCGAAAACACAGGTATATACTATACAAATGGGTCAGGTACGTGTCCCTCTGTCAGTAGTACGAAAATTTAACGTGTGGTGGCGCTTCACTTAATATAAATTGCGAATTGTTAACATATGTAAATAAAAATTTTCGGAGGCATTTTATTTTAAAAATTTGTATTGCCATACTGTTAAGTGGGTTGCATATCTAAAAGAGGTCACGTGGGTTTCGGTATTAAATGAAAGCCCAACAATTTTTGCTCTTCGATAAAATCCTTCTCCCATATTTAATTTGCTAATCCTAATAGAGATATTTTGTGTTAGGTTAGTGCCTAGCCCTAATGTCCAACTCACTTACATTTAAGCATTACAGCTGTTTCATCAACTAATTATGATCAAAGGCCAAAGTACAGGCGACAATACCACCTCTTAAGAGGATACCGTTGCTTATCTGACAGCCACCGAACTATCGAATTGCGGGAGGCGGGTAGTCCTTATCCTGCACACCTTTAATTATTAATTTTAAAATCATTTTCAATATTGAAGAAGGCTTATTATGCTACACTGCTCCAAGAAATCAACGTATTGCCTCCAAAGAACTTTGCGAAAAGTCGTTTCTTGGTCAACATGCGCTAGCAATTAGGCCCGGCTTTTAGGCGTAACGTGAGTTACGCATGCTCTAAATGTTCCGTAGAAGGGGTAAGGTTTTTTTAAGTGTTAGTTTTGTAAAAATTTTCACTCATTCGGTAAACAGTTGAGAATGATGACCTATGCGGCATCGAAATACGTGTTCCGAATTAATTGAAATTTGTTGTGCTTCGAGTTACCGAAATTACCTGTGATATACAAACCAACAGTGCCTGCAATCATATATAATATACAGTGTGTCCCAGACAGTTTTATACAAATGGGAAAAAGATTATCTTACATTTTACAAAAAATATATTCTTGATAAAAAGCTCTGCATGACTTGTAGATCCATAATTAAGTGCAAAATTTTTAAAATAAGCAGCAAAAAATTATGCCCACTTGTAGATAGGAATTAGCGATTGTTATATTGATGCGCAATACGAAACATCGTAAGATCTCGTTTATTAGCGCCTGATTCTTTTTACACGGGTTTTTGATAGAGTGTGTTAAAAGAAGATTCGAATTTTGTACTTGTATCCAAGGAGAATTGATAACGATTTATGACAGTACTGTTCTTTGATGGAATTACGTTTAAGTCTAATGATACAGTAAGTTCGCAAAATTGTCGATGGTGGAGCGATGTATTTCCATGTCCAAACCAGATACTATTATTTATGTAAAATTAATGGATGGTGTGGCTTTTACAAAGACAGAATTCTTTTTCGAAATAAAATGAATGGAGCAAGATACCTACAATGTGGTACCAACAGAATGGAGCACCATGTCAATGTAACAGAACTATTCTGGATTTTCTCCTTTACACTTTCAACGGTAAATTGATCGGGAGGTACATGGACTTTTTTTGGCTTCCAAGGTCCTTATATTAAGAATATACTTTGTTGTGAAATGTAAGAAAAACTTTTTCTCCATTTATATTATAAAACTTTTTGGGACACACTGTATATTTTTTCCTTTAAATATCGTCGTTCTGGGATACGATAGAATAGAACCACTTGCGTTTGTTTAAATTAACATGCATGGCGACATTGAGGCTCTTAAGCGACCACCACATAAAACACGTATAAATAGCTAATATAGCCACCTAGCAAGCGCGGCATTGACTTACGAAATCATCGTCGAACTTGCCCCGTGTCTCGGGGCCGTATTCGATTAACTTGCTAATAGTGTGGTCACTGGTGGCGTACTCACGACTGGTCTATACACGAACGCTTGCCAACATCGCGTTAAATTAGCTGATGGACTTATGAATGTTTAATGGTAGCAAGCCATTTCGTACGCTGGCTGGTTCAGTTTTAATTACCGAGTTTATGTATGCTAGAGACAAAAATATGGTTGATAGTGGTGTCATAAATTTAAATTGAATAGGACAGGAGTAACGATGCTATTTTAACCACAAAAAAATATGATGGTTTCTCTAACGCGTGGGTCTGCTTTTAGAAACCTTATTTAAATGAAAATGCCACCAACCAACATTATTTGATTTATTCGATATTTAAAAAAAAACTCCATTATCGTAACACGCCACCCAGCAGAATTTATTTGAAATAGAGTTTGCATACATACATAGAAGATCTGGGTAAATCAGTTTAGAAAAATATCGTAGGAAGCAGATACCCGATACTCGTAAAGATTTAATGATACCCTGAACAATTGCTTTCAGCGTCTGCACAGAACGAACTTGTTGCACGACATAAAAATTTAATGCTTTCAATGCAATAAATGTTGCATGTCATATGTCCATTTTATACTGCACATGTATTGCAGTAAATTGTAGGAGGTTTTAAGAAAATAGCTAGAGAATGTTTCAAACGATTTATTGTGTTCTTGTGGGTGTTTTTACATAAAATGGTAATGAAACAGCAGGAGTTGTTAGTAATGTATTTACTTATGCCTTACTTTGTGACGAATGGGAAAACAGGTATAGTTAGCTATAAGTAAATGATCACAAGAATAAGCGAGAAGACAACAAAAAACTCCACAAAGTACTTTCCTACGAAACAATTTTTATTATTGCTGACATGTTCCAACGGCAATGCTGTCATTATCCTCGAACAGAATTGTTAGAGCTTGACAAAAAAATACATTGATATAAGGAACATTAGTGTTATGATTATAAATTTTACATTTCAAAATATCTTAAATTTTGTCCAATATATTGTAAACATAATCCTATATATCACTGAATTTCTTTGTCTGTAGATAATTTTGTTGATAGGCATGGCTAGTTATTTATTTATATTTTGACACTAAATAAATGTCAATTTTATTCCACTGAAGAAGTTGTTACGAAAACCAGATTATAAATTTTGTAAAGGTTTTGGAATAAATTTGACTTTTGTTAGAATTGCGTGTTATCATTGACCTAAAAGTGGAAAAACTATCTGGATAATAAGATAAGTTAAAAGGTCATAAAAATACATATATTAATTATCACGACAATAATAATACTACATAGCACAACTCTGTTGGAGTTAAATTGCTGCATCTGTATGGCAATGGAAATCGCATCATATTAATATTGGTGTTTAAAGTCTCTGCTTGTAGCTCCTTAGTGATAAAATAGATTTGGGGAAGCCCAAGCATTTCGATCCTAATCTAGCCACTTAATTCTTTTAAAATTTTTAGGCTAATTTACGTCAACCAGATCCTAACCTCAACAAAAAACAAACTTGCACCCCATTCTATGGCTGCTCGTTTACACAACCACGTACCTGGATAGATGCTTAATTAGGGTTGGTCCTGCGGCCTAATTCCACTACGACCCATGGGTCTATTGTGGATCTCTATTATCTAGATAACTCGATCCAGCTCTGCCTTTCTGAAGAGCCTTTCTAACTTTGACGTGTTTATCTTCATGTATGTATGTACATAGCTAGCCTTGTCTGGGTACGGTTTGCCGATTCATTCTAGCCTCAGTCTGGCTAGTCCCTCGTATTCGCATAGAGTGTGCAGCGAGATATCTTCTCCTGTCTGGCAGAATCTGCACATAGCGTGTTCTGCCAGATCGATGTTCCTTATATGATTATTGAGTCTACAGTATCCTGTTAGTATTTAACCCTACGATTGACTTGTTCCTTGTTTGTTCAGTAGGTCCTTCGTAAATTTGGGCGTATATTCTTTAATGAATTTCTTGGCTTGTCTCTGTCCTGAGGAGTTTCTCCACCATTCTAGAGCTTTATCCGCCGACCATTTCGCAATGCTTTCGGCTGTTTTTCTTTTAGAAGTTCCACACGATGGTATAGATCCAATGGATGGCTTGGACGCCCTCTTCTTAGCTAGCGCATCCGCCGTTTACTTTTTATACTCTGTCCTGGTGCCCAAGCTAGTGTTACCTTACTGTGCCTTTCTAGCTTGTTTAGTGCGCAGGCTAATTAGGGTGGATTAAAGGTGATGTGATCCTGGTAGCTTCAAGTGCTTTTGTCACCACTTGCTTGTCAGTGACAATGCCTGACGTCGACTGTCCCGCTTGAAAGATTTCAGTTTCCTTCGGCAAGCTTAGACTGATTTCTGTTCCTGGGCGAAGCCTGCATATTCCGGATCGTGTTCTCTGTGCCGTCTATACAGAGTGATTCTCAATATATGCGACAAACTTTAACAGCTGATTCCTGAGGTTATTTTGATCATAAAAGTTCATGTGAGTATATGTCCAAAAGGGTTTGGTTTTAAAGTTATTGAATGTTTAATAATAAAAAATGACTAAAAAAAAAAACAATTGTGTTCAGAGGGAATTATTTATTTGTCATTTCAATATTTGTCAATAGTTGTCAGAGTATTCATTCAATTTATTGACAGTTTCTGTTTTCTAAAATGAATTACACGAATGCTGAGATGTGTGATATGCATTTCGTTTACGGTCTTGCTAATGGAAATTCGCGTGGTGGTAAACGTCTTTATGAAGAACGATACCCGAACCGTATCATTCCGCATCATTCAATATTTGCCCGTCTTCACCAACGTCTTAGTGAAACGGGAAGTTTTAAAAAACAAACGACTGATAACGGGCGCCCATCTACAGTGAAAACTCCACAAGTTGAAGAAATGGTACTAAGTGAAATTGAGGAACGTCCTACTACAAGCACCAGAAAAATTGCGTTTGCTTTAAACATTAGTCAGTTTGGAGAATATTGAAAGATCAACTGTTGATTATTGAAAGATCAACTGTTGTATCATTCATATCACATTCAACGGGTGCAGGCACTTTTGCCAGCAGATTTTCCGCAAAGAGTGGCTTTTTGTCAATGGATACAACACAAAATCGCACAATCCTGCCTATTTGGCTCAAATATTATTCACCGACGACGCTACTTTCTCTAGAATCGCGATTATTAATTTTCATAATAATCACATAGCGAAGAAAATCCGCACGAAATAAACCTGTAGGAATTAAATTATTAATATTATTATGTAGTCGTCGTTTCTGGTCTATGATCTGATGATTCTGAACCTTTTTTCCGCATATGTAGTTCATTGGGGAACCTCTCTATCATTTTTTTTGTGTAGTTGTTTGCTGTATGAGTTTAGATCTGTTTGCATTTTTGTTATTTGAAGGTAAGTTAGGTATAGGTACATATTCATCTCACTACTCCATCTCGTCCGCTTACCACTATTGTCCTCTTCGGTGAGCTCACCATTGCAGTCAGAAACACGTTCAGAGTTTGGAACTTGTTGTGTTAGTTGATCTTCTTGTGTTCCAGGCCCGTTTTCATTTCCAGGTCCGTCATCATTTGCAGGCAATCTATTCTGGTTCTGACCTGGAGGGGCCTGTTCCTCCATTCCACCCCGGTTTCCGCGTCTAGTCTTCACAGCGGTATAAAATCACGCATTGGGGTGCTGGCCCATATGCCAACTAACTCTGTTTCTTACGACAATGCACTGGGTTGGGGTGGGAGGGTTGCGGTGGTGCTCTCCCCCTCACGTTAGCCCTGACCCTCCCTTCCGCCGGGGTTGGTTACCCGATCTCCAGGACGGTTGCTCAGGTTACCGGAGCCCCCGCTGGGACGTGTGAGTCGAAATTTAGTAGGAAAGGCTACGCGGATCTAACTGGAAGTTGTAACGAACTCCGTTCGCGGCAAGAGAAACAATTTTTCGTTAGAAGATATTTTCATTTATTTTGACTAAATTTTTATTTAATTTAAAATTGTTTTCTTGCATTTGTAAATAGATGTCAATAACTTTTGAACTAACCTGTATGTGTCCAGTTTTGATATGCTGTGTATGTTTTGACCATGTTTGCTCGTGATGTCATGCCACAAAAAGGTACTGGCCAGGATATAGAAAGGCCGCGTTTTGGTATTAAAAGATACTTGCTTTCCAGCTCTCTCCCCTTCCCTACCTGACTGCCGGAGCCGATTGAGTTGGCCGGCAGATTCTGACCGTTGGGTGAGCCGAAGCTTTGTTGGCCCCAGCGTTTGTTTCCTCCGGTGAGGTGTCGAGAGTAAACCCTCACATGCACTCCGTTAGCTTGCGTGTGACTATCAACATAATTGATGTTTAACCGATTGATTTTTAACTATTTATAGGAATTTACCTGGCTTGTACCTTATGTGAGCATCACTTTCCTTTTCATACCTTTTTCATTACTATTATTGTATATAGAGACATCATACCGTTTTGTAATATACCTGTTGCTCCAGCATTCCGTGTGGTAAGTCACCTGTTTTGTTGCTCATGTAATTTGTATATATTTCACTTCTATCACCTGTGTAGAAACAAGAATTTCTTTCTTTTGCCTCCAGTATTATTGTATAAACCGCTCCATGTGTTACGCTATGGATTCTATAACGGCCAAAACCCGTTCCTAGAACGTTATTATAAAATTCATTATAATCTGCTATACACCTACGTTAACTAACCTCACGGTCTAGAAATGCACGCTCAATATGATGGATGTATTTTATTAAGCTGACTATAAAAGCTGATTTATCTATTTACAACGATGCGTTTGATCCGTCCGCACGTGGTGTGAGAGAATTTGTAAATCGGTAAAGCGCTGCAATAAATTTCCTTTCGCCGAAACGCCATTTTAACCGCGACGGTTGTCTATTTTTATAGTGTTTATGATTTATTTTTCGTGTCTATTTGATAAACGAGCATTAAATATACACCACTTAACACAGAACGTATGTTCACACATACAGTGCACATTTGCGAAACTTAGAAGGATTCTTAAGTGAGGTTATCACATGTTATCGTTTCATTTGTGATGTAATACTATCACAAATGAAGCCAAAACGTCAAGTTAAACAAACGATTCCTTCTGAATGTAACACTTCTAATGATACTGAGCATATATTGTGTTAAGCATAAGAGGTGCAGATAATGGACGTTAACTTCTCATTTCGTATCGGTAAATGAGGTTTTGAATTTATAAATATGTAAAGTACAGGAATAAAGTACTTACAGCACATTATCGTCACGATACATGGCCTAATACAAGACCATTAAAACTTTTTGCGTCTAGAGACTTGCGCCTCCAATAAGCTTAAAATAGGGCGATTTGCATACGTTTAAAATTTTAATACTTACGAAATTTTGCTCGTTTAGATAAGGCGCATAATAATATTCCGTGTATCTACGACATAATAACGACGCCCGTTAAGACAGGTAACATATTTTGCCGTATTTATTCTAATTACAGTGTGCCCAGTACTACAGTACAGTTCAATAACCGATTATAACGTCATTGGTAGGAAATCATAACGTGAAACACGCTTAAACGTTCATCAGTGCCATACAGTGAAATAAAGAAAAGTGTTCATGAAGCAACTGGTGTGTTGGAGCGACCAATAGAAAGAATTATTAAAGAGGGAAATACAGCATCATATAGTGATGAAAAAAAAGTTAGATATAGAAGATATAGAATGACGAATGTCGGAAGTTTGGCGTAGAATCAAACAAGAACAATGCGTCATATGCGTCATGGGTTACGGCTTCAGCTCTACCGTAAAAGTCGGTTTTGTACAAAATAGAACCTGAAAAAAAGTTGCTGAAAAAGCACTTTTTTGCACTGCAAAAGAGTCCGTTTCTTCTTCAATATTGCATCGTATCGGGTCAATAAATCGCTGTAGTGCCTTGATGATCATTCTTTCCTTCTAGAGATAGTCAATTAGAATCACACCTTGGGAATCCCAAACCTGACCGCCATGACCTTTCCGACGGATAGAACGGTCTTTGCTTTCTTTGGCTCGCTTCGCCTAGAAAAGAGTCTACTACTTAGACTGCTCCTTGATCTCTGGTATGTAGTGGTGGATCTAACAAGGAAACACAGGCAAGTGGTGGTGACCGATTTGTTTGCCTGTCATAGTTCTCGTTTTCCAGAAACAACCCCCACCCCCTATATTTTTTAAAACTATTGTCGCTATCTCTTAGTACTCATAAAACAGTTATATATTTGTCTTAACTTTTTTTTGATATGTCTTATAGTTTTGGAGATATTAAAGCAAATAGCGAAAAGTACCTTTGGCTCTTGGTCGCCTCCACCCCCGAAAACGGGCGATTTAGCATCAATGAAAGTTGCCGTTGTTATTACACTTACACTGCATCAGTCTACAAACAATTTCATTTAAATCGGTCACCACCAATTGCCTGTGTTTCCTTGTAAGTCTCATCTACGGTTTCCAAACGTATGAGGCAAACCTATTGCGTTGAATCTTGGCCATACAGTCTTCCGAACCGGTCACCCGATTCCGTTTTTGCTGCTGTGTGAGCAACCGCGGTACCTAGCCCCAAAACCCCTTTCATACTCAAAATTTCGTGCAGGACATGGCCAACGCGTTCTTCTGAGATATCCGTTGTCTTTGCTATCCCTTTCAGCTTCAATCTGCGATCGAGTAACACAACGTCATGAATCTTGTCGACCATTTCATCGTTGGTGGCGGATTTTGGGGGTCCTCTACGTCGTTCGTCTCTTGTCATTGGACATTGTATCGATCCGTGCTTTCACAGTATTGTGCGATAGGGGAATATCTTGAATTTTCTTAGAAGCTTGAACCCCTAAAATTTGTTGGACTGCTTTAATCAAACATGGCTTCACTAGGGTTTCACCAATAGTATACGGTTTCTTTGCCTTGGCGATTAACTGTGAAATCTCAAATGAAGCTGAGAGAGCTTTTTCAGACGATTCATTTGCGGCACCAGTTTTCTCTAATTTCATTTTCTTTAAGTTTTCTAATTTTCCAGCGAAGAATTCAGGTGGCCGGTCACTCAAGTTAGAATGAACTGTCTTTAAATGACGTTCTAGTTTTGCAGGTTTTAAGGCTTCATTGCTGAGGATAGCAGCACAAATCACGCACTGAGGTCTAATCTCCTTATTTACCTCAATTGCTGTAAATCCGAACTTGATATAATCACTGTCATATTTCCGCTTTGGAGCCATCTTCGACAGAAAAAGTATAAACAACACGCACAATAATATCGCGCAATATCAGTAAACACAGCAAAAGCTACCGAAATGAATAGCACTGCTCTGCAAGACTCACTGCTACACACTGAGCAATGGATGGTTTTAACGGTAGATGCATCAGTCGTGGTGCCATCTACCAGTTTGTGTATAAAGCAGTCAAAACGAATAAAATAGGCACCTTGAAAAAGTAAATCCAAAAATATTGTACCGCCATCTACATTTTAGATTAGACACTTAATTATAAAGGAATGGCATGCAGATTTCGACGTAGAATGTTAATGTCACCAACAATGTACTACGTATTTTATTATTTTCATTTTTAATTCAACAGCTGATAGTCATCGGCACGGATATATTCGCATCATCTCGTTCAACGCACATCGCTTTAAAAATCCCCATTTATTGCCAACTTTTCTATGTACTGCCGGACCCTCCCGCGGACCACTCCCGAGGCTCTCGCGGACCACCTGTGGTCCGCGGACCACGGGTTGGGAACCACTGGTCTAAAGGAATATGAAATCATAACACATTTGTTAGGACTGCGACTCATTCGTTGTATCATCTGGTATCATCCATACTATCTTCTGTCAGCACAACTGGTGCTTGATCAGTCTTCCATTTTGTAACGCTGTCTCAACAATCTAGATATATTGATTCACAATTGATTTTAAATAATGACTAAATTTCTAATGACGATAGTAAGTGAGTTAGTAAGTCCTAATAATTTTAAATAATGTTTAAAAATATAGATACGAAAATGTCAATCTAAAAAATGTTTGACACATTTAGCTTATAGCAAAAAATAACACGCCTGTATTACTTCTCTACGTTCTTGAAACGTGGCATGTTTGCCAATATAAATGCCAGTACATTGGACCTATTTATCTACCACACTTCTATTATTTCAAACTCGTTTACGCTGTAGAAGAACGCGTGGGCAGCAAGGCGGTAAATCGCGTTTCCTCTTTCGGAGCCCTTTATAAAAGCTCACAGGTAATATTGCGTAAAACATAGGCGGGCACTTTAAAGCGTGGGAAACCTATTCTATTTCACGGGAGGAAAAAAAATCCTCGTTCGAATATGATATTTTGATCTCCCTGAAGCCAATTGAATTTTCAGACGACCGGAAAATATTTCTTTGATATTATAATGCAAAATTGTTTTGCGTGACTATACTTCATATTCTTGTTTCATTATATCATTTGATGCATTGTTATACATATCATGAAATAATACTATCCAGAGGGTCTTTCCCTAATATGCCCTTTACTCCCTAATTGTTAATTAAATTAAACTTTGTATGGTAAGAAACATCTCAACGCTCCCAGCGGAAGAACGAGATAGGATCTCTTACCATGATATCTATCCTTTTCTTGTTCTCAAACGCCAACAATCCACCATCTAACCGGTAAAGAGGCACGAGCTTCAGTCAAAGAACGCCCTTGGCCACGAAACTCCTGTATAAAGAGCGGGTCTATTTAGTTAAGTGGCAGATCTGTACCTGTTTAATTAGACTATGTTGCAGAAAAGAGATTTAATGCTAATTCACGCAATTCTAGCAACACGATTTTGGCTAGTACCTGTCTAATATATTTACACGACTATTTCCAGTATAAGAGCTTCAAAATCTTCTATTTAATTTGTTCGGCCATTTAATCAAGCTCTTCCGTCCAATACTCGTGTTCTAGTGAAACAAGCTAACTAACCTTCTCCCAACCTATAACGTACTGTTCGAATCGCACAAAGCGAACATTCGCCTTGTTCGTTTTACGTAACTTTTCAGGGCGTGCTTTTATCACCCTAAGCTATCCGCTCTGCCATTTTCGATTATACTCCTGTCTCCTCTCCGATTTGCGAGAAGTATGTAGCGTATCTCTGCATTAGAAACTTTCGAGAGTTGATAATGGTCTTGAGTGGGTAGCGATTGAGGCGATAATGTGTAAAATTAATTGCGCTTCTTTAAATCTCGCCTACCGTTATGGAGTAGATCAATTCAGGCGATGGTATTATATTATTACGTTTTTTATTCATAAAATTTTACGATAAAAATTGTGTTTTTCTTGGACGTCTTCATGATCGTTTTCTTCGATAAATTCGGTGTAAGCCGATATATTTGTTTGGACCAACTCTGTGCACCTACAACACATAATTAGAACAGGCCACGCTACACGCCCACAAATGCATTTTCAAACTAATTTAGCTTAATTGTGGCGGTTGTGATTTACCGCCGCTAGCACACTTTGAAGTGCGCTTTTACATACACAATGGCAATACAGTTGGAGCATAGTTTTTGGCCGTAAATACACGTTAGGTTAATTAAAGTGATAGTTACTGTATTAATTATGAAATGCACTGAATGAGTATGCAGCTTTGTTTGGAACAAACATACCTGGAAACTGGACAAGTATACAATAGTATATTATAATAAGAGTGTATAAGTAAGCCTTTAAAGCACGCCCAACATGTTTAAAAGCACGACGCGTAGCGGAGTGGTTTTAAATGGCGCAAGTGCTTTAAAGGCACTTATACACGCGTATTATACGCTATTTTATTATACCTGCACTACAATGCAAAAATAACAAAAAGAATAGAAGAATTGGTGCATTTTACAAAGTGGGGTGTGGTTCTAATTTTTAATAATGAAAATAGCAACGGTTATAAATTATTGTTGATTGGTTGCTATGTGATTGCTGTGACATTTAATGTCAAATCTTGTGAATTTAGAATGGACAATATGAGTGGAGAGATTTCTTCGGAAGTTGAACGATTAGCTGAGCAAGCCGAATTGAAATTAATTCCACAAAAATCAAAAATTGTATATTATAAAGAATATAAGAAATTATTAGCTTGGATGACAAAGAAGAATTACCGCACTGTGGACGAAACATTGATGCTAGTGTGGCGCGATTACTGTCATTAGTGTCATGTGTAGTGACAGTATATATGTCACTGTTGTTGCCTAGGCGACTTTAAAACACTCCGGTGTTTTAATGGCCGGTTTTCGCACGCAAATGCGTTCGAGATACCAACATTATGATGCAGGTAAAATAAAAAATTATTTCACAAATTCAATATAATCGAAATAATAGGGTTGGTAAGAATAGTTTAGTAAGTACAGTTAAGTTACTATTCAGCAAGATCGAAAATGCCGCGCACCGTTGAAAACTAGTACAAAGTCATAGTTTTTAAAATTGCCTAAAGACATTATGATTTGGCGGTGCATGTCCACAGTGGGTCTAGAAATGTATGAGGTAGGTATAGGCAACTTAATGCGGCAAAGTATTAAGAATCTGAAAAAAATGATTTGGGGGTAACAACATCAAAATTCTTTGACGGCTTTGGAGCAGACCGGATATTAATGTTATGAAGACATTGTGACATAAAATGAAACAAAAATTGATGTTCAAAGAATTGTTGCCGATTTGAAGACGGAATTGGGTGAATTATGGCGATTATAGTAAACTTTCGATTGTGACATGTGTCATTCATTAATACAAACAGTGTCACCCATAATTACATCTGTGGTGACATCATATGGTGACGTACCGTAAGATGGGGCGAGTTTTAACATCGGGGCGACTTTGATAACCGCTTTGTATTTTTTAAATTGCCGCGCTTGTGCTCAGCTTGTTACTGTTACGATCTTCGCGACGGTTGCGCCTGCTAGTTGAATGATTACAGTTACCCTGTCTAGTGATCATCACTTCGAAAAAAAATGAGTTGTGCAGTTTGAGGGCTCTAATCTTCACGAAGGCTTTCGTGTCAACATCGTCGTTTCCATAACGTCTTAGGCACAAAGGTAAGTGTATATGTATCACAGATGTTAAAGCATGGTTTCAATATTTACATCTTTTGGCGAGTAATTAACGCCATTTTTATTATGAGTCAAATACGTAGGTAGATACAAAATAAAATGTGTCACGGGGCTAGTTTGATAGATGTGGTTGGGCGAATTTGATAGGAATAGGATAAACTTGCATTTCAGATGGTTCGACAATAGATATAACACACCTGGGACAAGGGCGTATAAAAATTACACTGAGGAACAATTAAACGAAGCTTTTGGTCACATTGTTGAAGATCGTATGAATATAACGGTATAAGGCCCCTTACGGCACCTTGCATAACAAATACAGAGGACGATATGTTTTAAAAACGGGAGGGCAACCGGTTTTCACTGACTTGGAAGAAAAGAAAAAAATTCCATTAGACTTGTTAGACGTTAAAATGCTTGCAATGTCGTATTTACATCGTAGGGGCCGCGTTGTCAATAAATTCAAAAACAATTTGAATGGGAAGGACTGGGTTTTGAGTCTTCTCCAAAGGCACAAAAATGATGTTACCCAACGAGTCTCACAGAAAATTCAAAAACCACTCAAAAAGGTGCACCGCGATAATGATGTGCGGAGCTGCAGATGGGACCCTTCTGCCACCCTTACGTTATATATAGAAGCGAACATATATACGACACGTGACAGGAAGGGGGAATTCATAGCGACCCTTGTTGCGGAGGACCATGTTGTTTATAGCCTGCAGATTTCATCGTACTACCCATGGCTGAATGGACGCCATTACTTTGAGGATTGGTTAGTGACCACCCTTTTACCGCTCGTGAGACGTTTGGAGGGGAAGGAAGTAATCATCGGAGATAATTTAGCATCCAATTTTAATGACAACGTGCTGGCGTTGTGTGACCAAAGTAATATTGCGTTTGTATGTCTTGCCCCACACTCTAATCATTTATGCCAACCTCTGGACGTGGCGTTTTGTAAACCGGTTAAAGTTGCATGGCGTAATGTTCTTTCTGCCTATAAAGTGAGACATCACAATGCTTCTGGCATTGCAAAACAAGCTTTTCCAGCTTTGCTAAAGGATGCTATTGAACGAATGTACAGGTAGTAGCTAACACCAATAAGGAGAAGCCAGATAATGGACAACGTGGGATAAAACGAAATTTAATGAATGGTTTTTTTTGCAACGGGCATTTGGATTTAAACCGCCACAAGGTTCTTGAGAAAGTACCAGAGTGACGATCCAGCTCAAAATATTAATGACTGAGCTTTTACGTGAGAGGCGTTATAATGGGACAAATGAAGTGCTCAGATGTAAGAAGCAAAGCTTAAACGTGGTTTCCGGAACAAACGTTGGGGCGCAATCAATCGATTTCTTCAGAAGATGAAGATGTACCCCTGCAAGAAGATTCCAATGATGAAGCTGAAATTATCAGACATAGTGACAACGGAGAGGAGAGTCTAAAAGAAGTGGAGTACACTGAACCAAAACGTTCGCAGTTACAACCAGAATGTTGATGGACGAAAAAGGAAGACTTCTGCTTTTAGATACGTTTGCAAGGTAATAGAGAAATTTTCAAGAGATAAATTTACAGTCGTTGGCTTCAAGAAAATCGACGAAGAGGAAAGTAAGTTGAAACTTATAGAGAATGATTTGAGCACCGTAGCTTTTACTGATATCATTGCGGTTTCACCAACACCTGAAATGAAAGATGGCGAATATAATTTCGGTGGTTTATGGATGTTTTAGAGTTGTAATTTCCTCACTATGTTAATAATCTTTAAGTATACTAAAGAAAAATGTCTTTATTTAACGTTATGTAAACAAATTAATGCTTATTTTATGTTCATAAATAAAAGTTAGCAACACCTATTATTGATTTCTTGTGGATCGTACGGGTTATCAAACTCGCCCCAAGAACGAAAAAATTCACAAAAAAACATTGTGGATAGATCTTAAAATTGGGCGAGATTGAGATCTGTAAGTGCATGTACCGTCTATTCAATGCATAAAATTTGGCTTCTCAAAGTCGCCCCTATTTGGAGTATGAGTTTGATAATCCCAAAGACGTTGACGTCGCCGAATGGATGCAGCGTTGGAGTTGCTTGACTGTTACAATACTGATGGCGATTTTTTGAAATTCATTGTGATAGGTGATGAGACATGGGTTAAAACGAAACGACAAGCACAACTACGGATGCACTGCAATGCTCCAAAGATACCAACAAAATTCAAACGAATCTTCAGCAACCGTAAAGTTATGGCAACTCTTGTTTTGGGACCAAAAAGGGTGTGTCGCTTGTGGAGTTTATGCACCCTGGAACAACAGTTAATGCAGATTCATATTGTGAAACTTTGCAACGCTTACTGAGAGCGATTCTAAACAAACGAAGAAGCATACTGACTTCACAGCGGTCGTGTAAGCCAACGGCTCCTTCAGCAATTTCAATGGGACATACCTTTTTTCTGAACTGAAGCAGTGGTTTGGGGGGCAACGCTTCCAAACTGACGTGAAGCTCAAAGAAGCCGTCAGAACTCACTTCCAATCATTGACGGCGACATTTTATAAAGACGGTATTGCAAAGCTTGTTCACAGATATGACAAATGCCTCAATCGCCAAGATAATTATGTATATAAATAGCCTGTATTGTATATTACTCTGAGTGCATATTAAAGGCATTATTGTGTTTTAGTTAACGTTATCGAATTTTCCGTAAAAAATACTGTGAAAAGACAGCTTTACTTGTAGTCTATTTTCATCAAATTCTGCACCCCTTTTCTAGCTTGACCGATTATCTATCTTCGAAAAGTAAAGAACACCCGCATGTAGAGATAGAAAATGGGCACACTTTATATGGTAGCAAAAACAAGCGACCACTACTAGCTCGTAGTTAACACAAAGAAAGGGGACCTAAAATCACTTATTTAATTAAATCTAAGAACAACAAAGGTCGGACAGTTAATTATTCCAGAATAGAATCCGGCATAGCACTCAGGATTATTTCATTTTGTTCTGTTTAATCCTGCGTATTTCACCACTAAGGGAGACACCAATTGTACACGTTGAATAATAATTAGAGATTGTGAAAATGGTTTCCGCTTTTAGCTAATTTTACGCTGACACTTTGCGTGGATATAATTTAATACAATTAACAAAAAAAGGGTTATCATATTTGTGTATTAGTGGGTATATTGTTGGGAATATTTTACGAACTTGGTAAGGGCCGTAGGGATGCCTATTTATATATATATATATATATATGAATTTATGACACGCTACTGCATTAAAGTGTCATAAATTAAATGAATGTGTTTTATTAGATTAATATAGTAGGAATGTTGTAATACTTGGGGATCGTGTTTATAAGTCATAAACCTGACGAAAATCATTTTAACTGTTATAAAGGATTACTTTCGCCTATTCTTTACGGCATGGTAAAAATTCATTAAGGGTATTCAAGGGTAATGTCGTCGTGGTTTATGAGTTTACTTTCAAGTCGTTTTTCCTTTGATGGCAACTGTTTGGAAATATACGGTTGCTGCTGTTTTCTTTTAGATGTAACTAATTTGGGAATATTTTGATTTTTGTACTATTATTGTAATACAAAACTAAACAATATGTTCTATACGATACTTATTCTCTCTTTCTCTCTTGGCACTAAAACAAACTTAAATCCTAATCGTTACTATCCTAATTGGCATGTTATAACCAGATCCTTGGCAGTTTTTATACCTATGCTTATTCGATAGCGATAGCAAACTGATTTCTAAATTGGGTTTCATTCGAAGTTTATTTTGTATATGGGAATAGTAAAATCATCATTTGTTGCCAAAAAAGATTTTGATACACTACAAAAAATTTGCAAATTTTATAACAATAATAGTAATAATAATAATAATGTTCTATATTTGTCCAACAGTTACAGCTATTTACAGGACATACTGATAAAAAATATGTAACGGTCAACAATTACAACAATAATGTTTACTGAAAGAAATAATTTATTGTAATGTCAAAGTCTTAGCCTACCAGATAAAATATTATTCCGCCATTTGGAAGCATTAATAAATAAAAGGGGAATAGAAAGCAATTGGAGATAGGTATAAGGGAGTGTTGTAGAGAAGCGATGTAGAATTGAATTCTGCGCCCAACAGTGTCTTAAGATATACAGAGTGTTCTATTTGAAAAAATGAGTTTTACAACTTTAAAAATTGTTTGATATATCCTAAATTTTTTACACATTCTGCATGATATAAAGAAAAATATTAGTGTACGTTTTGGTGAGACAATGTTAGTATTTGGTAGTTTTAAAATACCAGACCTCTGGCATTTACAATAAATGAAAATTAATCAATTAAGTAAAACGAAGTATGTATCACTTTATGATTCTCTACCAAAGACATTACGATCCGAAACTAACAAATCCAGTCTAATCCGTCATCTAATTTGGCGTTTACTACACAAGAGTTAGATATTTGTATATGTGTCAAAATTTACTTGAAGATTTACTGTAATTGACACGTTCTCCAGCTTTCTATATTGTTCGCTTACATAGTTAACATTTTATTTATTCATTTTTCCAATTTTCCTATTTCGATTAAATCTTTACAAACTTCTGTTAAACTCACGTCAAAATAAATCCATTCCGATTTCCTCAACACAGAACCGATCTTTAAAAGTTATTAATTTTCTACGTAAGCTTTCGTAAACTTTAATCTAAAACTTCAAATCTTTTTTCTTTCTTAGTTATTTTCTCGTAATCGCCGCCCTGCGCATTTATTTATTTAGAACGTTTCATCATCTCCGCCTTCTAATTCAGCCATAAATTTTAATTTGACCGATATTCCTCCATCGATCTTGTTGTAGCGGGCGTATGACGCGGATATGCTCTTTCGCGGGTCGTGTGACCATCACTGTTCTCTCCGGAGAATCCGGAAACTAACTGTCATAAATCATCCACGTCGGGTGAATTTGAAAGTTAATTAGCGACTCGAAAACGTAAACGCTCGTAAAAGGAAACAATTTAGTACGGGCGCGGACGGCGTTTCCGGATTAACACGAAGCTTTTCGCTGTTGGGATTTAATTTGCACTCTTGCGTGTTTACAAATAGGTAAATAGATATAATAGTATGACGGAATACAAGGATTTAACTTGTGCAGCAGTTACCAAAATTAAATCACTCATCAAGACTAACTACATACTTATTGCAGCCTGTGCTATGTAATAAATAAAAAGCAGGACCTATAGAATTACCTGCAGGAACATATCCAGAATTAAATCGGTTCAATATAAAACAATCCGCCATCGCCTACTGCGTTTAAAATCGTATTTCATCTTTTATAACACGAAAAGTAATCCAAACAGGAACTCATCAACATAAAACTGTCGAAAATGGCGCGGTTTAAAAATAATTTATCGGTTTGAAATGAACAAATGCGATACTTTACAAGTTCTTTTTTTTTAAATTCAGCAGCGTCTAGAAGACAGACGCCGATGCTTTCTACTATTGTTCGGTTATGTGGAGATCATTATTTAAGAAGTTATTTCGGTGGAGATAATACAAGCAACGAAAAATAGGTCACTATTCTGCACTTTATTCCCGGCGCTGTAACTCGATTCTTATATTCGCAGTATTTAATATTCTGTCTGTGTCCACTTTTTTGAATTATCCAATACGACCACCGCTCCGTAATATATACGTAGTTCCCTCCATTATTAGATTTTCTTTTTCAGGAGAGAGAAATGAGATTTCGATGTTGTCTTTCGAAAGTTAGCACCAAAAAGTTTTTCAGAAGAGAATTTGATTAGGATTCGCTCACTACTGTCCTGCAGAGCACTTTTGACGTACATATACAGGGCGTTGAAAGTTACGTATGTAGGTACTTGAACTTCCAGGCACTTTACGCATCTCCGCATTAGTTCTTCATGGGTAGCCTTTCTAATTGATTCGTTGCTCAGACTATCAAATGCATGTCTTACTCTAACCATACAATCCTCTTTGGTAGATAGTGGCGTATGATATACTCGATTCTTTATTGTGCCCCATACAAACAAATCCAGAACCGACAAATCTGGGGAGCGAGGTGGCCATAAAGAAGGTCCATCATTAGGTATCCACCGGTCAGAAAATCTCAGAATTTTGGCCTTGACCGATCCGAAGTTTTTAAAATTCTCTACTATGCCTTTAACTGTGTTTGGTGACGGCTTCTGCTTTTGAGGATACCGAGCGGCAAAGGTGTCACATGTTCTTGATATCAATTTCTTATATTCGCAATAAATAATAAACAAATTTAAATAATCTTCGTTCGTATAATTTAAACGTGTAGGCATTGTTTATAATTGAAAACTAACAATAAATGAGACTTCATCAATCCTGGATTGTTTCCCGAATGGTCATGACTAACTTAGATATACCATACATAGAGCATGCATATTTTATTAATTATCTTAATGATACTTATTCCTTTCGCGTAATATAACAATGTACCTATCGTTAGAGTTGTATCTGAGAGTGATCAATTCAACTGCCTTCACATCAAATTGAAGTATTTCAATAAACTTAACGACTCTGCTTCCAATAAATCGAGCCAACTTGATGAAATATTTAACAAATTTTCCTAATACCACCACCTCCTCTCCCTTAGTGAAATTTTTATCCAACTAGCGCCACAATATTGCTTTTTTGTTGCAAAACTTTTTTTTTTCGCTTATTCTCAAATAAAAAATTTACGTCATTTTATCATGCATTATATGTACGCCATTAAAATCTCCAAAGGATGTCAAAACGTTGCGCCACTTTCACGTCTCTTCAAAGTGAAAATGTGAGTCTGTAGAGGTCAGCGGGTTATGTCCTCTATATGTCGTTGGTTAAACATACCATCAGAATTATTACTTGCCCTAGACGTCATATTCTATCTAGTAACCAAAATGACGTATAAAAATTGATGCCTGTTTGACATCATTCTAATCTGGTTTTTGGGTTACTGAAAAATTGGGGCCCATATTATAAAAAAAACACTGCCCTAGATAACCTGCCTCGTTTTCGCTTACAACATCCTCGTATTTTTTCGATCATACAAAAGAGACAACAAATATATTAGTGTGTGTTGCTGGCCCTTTTTCTATAGATGGTGCTCTTCATCCAGCTTCACTTCCTCACAGGATGTCCTGGCGGTGCTAGGGTGTCGTTATTTTGGACATCTTAGAGTTTTTGTCCTAGATTTCTATCTCTGTTGTTATTATGCAGCAGATAACGTTGATTGAAGTGATTCCGTTCTGGTCCAAAGTGTCTTGGACTCCATTAATTTTAATTACCGGGCTTCTGCTATCGAGAACTTTCTGGAAGAATCCTCGGTTGAGTCTTTTCAAGAACTCGTTGAGGTCGTCGACGTCTACTACCGTTAGATGTCGGTGAACGGCCCTCTTTCGTTAAAAATTGGCCCACCAATAGATTGATACCAGATATTGCCGGTAACATTTCACAGCACCATCTAAGGGGATGTAATCAAAGTACTGCAGGATACTTCTACATAGCCTACATTATAAAATATTAGTTGTAGTATCTTTCGGTTTGTTCTATCATGTAATTGTATTGCAATTTTGTTCCTTGTGTAATTACTGTCCCCGCTTACTTTGCAGCACGGTTGTGATAGAGGGGGTTCGAAGAAATTCCACTTCAGTTGAGTTTAGTTCAGAGAAAATAAATAGGAGGACGTCAAACGACGATTCTGCCGCTTTTGCGTTGCGAACTTTTATTGTACAGTAATTTGGATCGTAAAGTAGTCTGCAGCGTACTCTTTCTATTGGGCCGGATTGGAAATACATGGTATCAACCGGAAAATCGGGAAAAACAAATTAAATTAAACGAATAATAAAATAAACTCAATTCTTTTGTAAAGTCTGTCTCAACTAATTTTACAAAAAAAAAATACCTACTACTATTTGATATCTGGAATTTTCAAAATTACTACAATTCCCAACGTTACGCACATTTTGTCACCACTTACAATTTATGTTTATTACTATTCCTACCCGTTCAGGGCAATTAATACTTCGCGATTATGTAACGCTTGTAAGAGCATCAATCACTTTCCCCTAGCTAGTACGTCGGCATTTTAACCGCAGGAGAGCTGCGGCATCGTTGCTAGTATTGTTGTCGTCGTAGGGCACACACATTTACCACCAACAATGCGCAGCGAAATTGAGGCTCGCAGTTCGAGTGCTCTTCGCCGGTCTACACCACAACGTGTAGTAGAGATTATTCAATACGTTTCAGCGGTCGCTCTGCGGCTATGGACTACAAAGGAACCATCAACGTTTTGTAGCTTCACTAACCGGATTCGTGTGCATTGGGAATTGCGATTTCCCTTTGGATATCCTTCGGTTACGTATACACACATATGTACATACATACATGGGATATGTAAAGTCTGACAACCTTCCGTAAATGAGCGATATGTTTACATGAAGCGATGTTACAAATTTGGAAGATTGTTTGCGTCACGTCAACGTCACTTCTTCGCTTGTCGCGTGCAGAAGTAATTTTTCCGAAACCGGAGATGTGAAGGTGTTTCTAGAGAATGAAGGAAATTGATTTTGACAGCATTATAAAACCAGTAATAAATTACTGCACCTTCTGGAGAATATTAACATGATGCCATTGAATAAAAAACTATTATTACAGAACATTTAAGAGGGAGTAAATCGAATTTACAACCAAAATGTTTGGGATACATATGACATTAATTACAAAGCTCATTTGATTATATTCACGCAAGCACGTCAATTCTATCAAAGCCCCATATTTTGGGGTGAAATGAATTTGTCGTTTATTAAATATTGCAGAACATTTACGCACAACAAAATATCCATTCCGTCGTAAGCGGCTCCCTCTTCCCACCATTCTACAATATTTAACAAGTTTAAGTTTCCTCGTTTGACTAACATTCCATTAAAAGCCGTTCTCTGCTGCGTTCAGCGGAAGTTAAGTTAAGCCTATCGCCGGTATAATAGGTATACAAATATACACGGCCGATGCTTTAGCTGTACTTCATCTCGATATCTAGGGATTTCAGACGGGGAGGATTACTACCGGTAAAGAAGATGAACCCAGGCAATTATGACGTGATATGCGAGATTCTCTTACGCGTATAATGCGGATTACGTTAAGGATGCGTCTTTAGAACATACCGGCCTGCAGAGGATTTATTAAACGCATAATGATTAAGATTTTAAATTTTTTAATAAGTTCCAGGTTCGTATGCTGCACGCAATAGTACAAAATACACGAGCATATAATGACTAATGTTATTCGTCAGAAAGAAGTTTACGAAACGAGCTGTCATCATTTTTGAGCAATTATTTCAAATTTTGTTTAGGTAAACTGAACACTAAACGAAATTATTCAGCTTTTTATAAAATAAATCAATTTCTCGATGTGCACTCGTGGAAAATAGAAGTTGGACACTTTCAATACATTATTATACAATAACTGCCCTATTACTTTTTCTACAACTGTACTTTTCTTAAATACAGGGTGCCCACCTAGTACGCGGATGTCCAATATATTGGTTCATAAGAGGCATAACTGAATTTTTTTGTTTTGATGTGTTTAGTTAACTCAAGATCTACATCTAAATATAATGTCGATTATACAGGGTGTTTCATTTCTTCCGAACGGATAGCAACTTTGTTTTTTTAAATGCAAACCTATATTTTTTATCATTTATTTTGAATCTCCATGAAAAACAAATGGTACTTTATGTATAGTACTCATATGAAAAACTTAACGGTTTTTGAGATATTTAGCTGGTTATGTTTTTTTATTCGATTTCCGGTAATTATAATATCGGAAATTTTCTGGTATGCCAATCAACAGAAAGAATATTTTTTGACCAAATGCTAAGCAACAATGGCTCTTCAGAATGCCATGTCAGAAACTGAGCTACAATATACAGAGTACACAAAAAATCTTGTCAAATTTGAGGACGAAAAACATGAAAAATCTCCGTTAATTCAAATAGAACATCCTGTATATTATTGGTCAGTAAAATGCACAGTTTAATAGTTTAAGAGACAAACACAATATCATGGTAAAAAAGTGTTCCACTTTAAATTTACTCCACTTAAAAGAACAAAAAACTCAAAAAAACAAAGAGAAAACTAAAGAAATTGCTCGAAATGTCTACCGTTCTTTTCTATGCATAACATAATCCTATTTTGAAAATTTCTTGTAACATTTCTCAAAATTTGTGGGGTTATTATAGAGAACGCGTTCCTATTTGTTTAAATCAGGTCTTCAATGCTTGTTGGTTCTACTACGTACACCTTATCTTTAATATAACCCCACAAAAAGAAATCTAAGCACGTTAGGTCGGGTGATCGTGCGGGCCATGGGAATGTACCGTCCCTGCCTAACCATTTGTTTGGATATCTTCAACCCTTCATCAATAATTCCGCTATTCTTTTCCTAGGGAAAAGTACAAATGGCGGAATGTAGGAGCCCGATGCCGATATTGCGCAAGTCACTGTAATATTGAAACCTCTCTCCGTGCTAACTACGCGGCCTACTTGCTTTCGACCTTTTTGTGCAAGAATTTTTCTGGGATTAAGTACAGTATTTATGCCAGTTTCGTTAGCTTGAAATTTGTATTTTTTCATAACCGAGGAGAGTAAATCAAAAAATTTCGTAACCTGAATTTTATTTAATCCAGCTGCTCTGGGAACGCTGGTTGGTTCTGATGCTCTCAATGATAGGTTCGGATGCCTTTTCCCGAAATTATATAACCAGTCCATGCCCGCCGTTCTTTTCTCTTTATTGAAGGGATGCTTATTTTCATATTTTCTGTCGCTTGGAAAGCAATTGTTCGTATATCTGTTGGAGTTACACCATAAAATCCTGCTTCCATGTCGAGGATATGTTTAACAAGTTGTTGTTCCTGTTCTTCAGTGAAGACCTGCTTATACACACCAGTAAAGTCGAAAAATTCTATTCATTTTGTGAGTCATTTGGCTTAACACAAGTGATCAATGAACCTACCAGAATAACTGCCTACAGCAGTACGTTAATCGATGTCGTGTTGGTTACTGATGCATCGCTGGTGGCGGGTGTGCGATTGATTGACTTGCCCAGTGTTTCTGATCATATGTTTATCTTAGCTACGCTAAATATTAAAAAACCTAGGGAGACAATCAAAATGTATACATATCGAGATTTTAGTACATTTGAAATAGCGAATTTTAACGAGACGTTAAAGTCTATCGAATGGCATAATGTATACCTTTTTGACGATGTTAACATGATTCTGAAGTTTATTAATGATAACATTCTATATTTGTTTGATAGGCATGCACCATTAAAAACAATTCGCATAAGCAAACCCAAAGCCCCATGGCTAACAGACACTATAAAATTTCTAATTAAATTACGCAAAGCCGCGCTCTCTAAATATAAAAACTCCAAATCCCTAGAAAATTGGAATGCATATAAGGAGATCAGAAACTATACCACCTCGGCAATTCGCCAAGAAAAAAAGGCCTATTTAAATTTTATTAGCAGGCAAAACAACTCTGGACTGTTGTGGAAGACGCTTACTGATTTTAAAATATCTAATAAGCGAACCCGCACATGCATTCCAGAGCATCTAGCAAACCCGAACGAAATTAACTCCTACTTTGCATCGTTTAGTAAAAATTCATCTCCGGCACACGATACATTAATGTACTATAATAACCATCAGTTCTCTTATAATAACTCTTTTAGCTTTAACTTTATTAGTACTGCGGATGTCCATAGGTACATATCACAAATCAAAACAAATGCAGTAGGAGTAGATAATATTAATTTAGCCATGCTAAAATTATGTTTACCTGAAATAGCGGATTGCATCCGATATCTTATAAATACATGCTTACATACTAACACGGTACCAGAAATATGGAAAAAAGCAATCATTTTGCCATTATGTAAAATTACTAATCCGACAGAATACAGCCATCTGGGGCCAATTAGTATTTTACCGGTTCTTTCTAAAATCCTGGAAAAAGCCATGTACGAACAAATGTACTTATATCTCGAATCAAAACATATCCTACCCACCTCACAATCTGGTTTTAGAAAGCACCACGGTACAACAAGCGCACTCATTAAAGTCACCAATGACATAATCACAGCTTTAGATTCTGATAACATTACGATTCTCACTTTACTAGATTATACCAAGGCATTTGATACTATGAACCATCAAATGCTTTTAGCTAAATTGAAGTTTTTTGGATTCGACTCAGACTCTCGAGAATTACTGACTTCCTTTCTTACGTCCAGGACTCAAAAGGTTCGTATCAATAATTGCTCTTCTTCCGAAGCAGAAATCAAAGCCGGATCGCCACAGGGTTCAGTTCTTTCCCCTCTTCTATTCATTGTGTATACTGCAGACTTTTATAATAATCTGCAACACTGTACACCTCATTTTTTTGCCGATGACAGTCAACTATATTACAGCTTCAACATAAATCAACTGCAGCTTGCTGTTACTAACATAAACAATGATTTGAATAAGCTAGTTAAAGTATCTAAAGACCATTGCCTACAGATTAACAGTTCAAAGTCATCTGTGATTGTGTTTTCCAGGCGACGACAGGGGGCCGTGGACGATGTAGATATCAGGGTTGAAAATCAAAAATTGAAAACTACTAATACAGTTTGTAATTTAGGTTTAACAATAGATAACAAACTTAGATTTAGACAGCACGTAAATAAACGTATCCAGAAATCATTTGCCACTTTAAAATATTTGTATGCTAGCAGACACTTGATGAATACTCAACTCAAAGCAACTTTGTGTGACTGCCTTGTGTTGTCTCCGTTCAATTATTGTGACATTGTCTACGGCCCGTGTCTCGACTTGGAGTATACTACCAAAATCCAAAGGGTTTAAAATGCCTGTTTACGTTTTATATATGGGGTAAGAAGAGGAAATCACATATCACATTTATTCGATCGTATTGGTTGGCTGAAAATGGAGTATCGTAGAGAACTACATCTCTGCGTATTTGTGCATAAGGCCAGCGCTGAGGGCTCGCCCAGGTATATAAACAGTCTCCTGGGTACAAGAAGGATGGTTCATGATAGAGATCTGCGCCATGTAGATCAGTTAGCGGTGCAACGACATCGACACGTGTTATTTAACAGATCCTTCTCGTATTCGGCGGCTAAAAATTACAATGCTCTACCACATGATTTCAAAACAGGCAGTGTCTCCGTATTTCGTCGTAAGGTAATCTCATTACTTAGGGAGAAGCAGAGATCTCACTAATTATACTAATTATACATAATTTTTTTT
>SMLS01066428.1:0-22609 GCA_004785975.1 Popillia japonica
GAAGCGCTCTCTGACCTTTTCCAAAGTCTTTCGGATTCCCAAGTGCCCTCCCGACGTGCCATCATGTAATACTTCTAATATTTCACAAATTCTTTCCTTCGGGACAATCACTTGTAATTTTCTGTTCGTTCCATCATTGTTTTCCAGCGTTCTTTTCAGTAGACCACTTTCCACCACTATGGAGTCCCACTGTGCCCAATATGATTTCACAGCCTGATATAGTGGGGCTACTGCTTCCCAAGTTGGCCTGGTTCCCGTTCTCTTCTATTCCAATAACACTCTCAAATCTGGATCTGATTCTTGGCCATTTCGGATTTGGTCCTCGCTCCATTGGTTATCCACCACGCAGACTCTGTTGCTACCTCTTTGCCTTCTGTGCGAGTACAGTGTGCACAATCTTTGGGGCAGGGTCTTCTAGATAACGCGTCTGCATTACGATGGCTGATTCCTGGTCGATGTTCTGAATCAAAATCGTACTCTTGCAATCGTTCGATCCATCTCGCTACTTGTCCTTCGTGGTTCTTAAAGCTCGACAGCCAAGTTAATGCTGCGTGATCGGTTCTTAGCAAAAACTTCCTTCCATACACGTATTTGTGAAAATGCTCGATGGATTTTACTACTGCCAATAGTTCTCTCCTCGTTACGCAGTAGTTACGTTCCGGCTTTGATAGCACCTTGCTAAAGTGGGCAATCACTTTCTCTTCTCCGTCCTGCAGTTGGGAAAGGACTCCTCCGATGCCTACATTGCTAGCATCTGTGTCTAAGATGAATTGCTACGGTTTAAATCGATTAATACCCCCAACCAGACCGTAGTGGATTTGGCGCGCTCAAATGACCGTCTACCTGACTGGATCAGGTGAGATTCCGCAAAACTATTCACTAATCCTACCTGAAAACTTGGACGTCCCTTCTGTTCTTATGGGAGGGCCTTCTGCTGCCGCTATGCTCAATGCCGGAGACGGGAGTGGGTCGATGGTACTAAGTACTCTCGACGGTCGAATTACCAGGCGCCACCCCGCTAGAATTCTAGCAGAAGCCTCGAGCGAAACTTGTCGCGGGGTTACAAGTATTTAAGTACAAGCGACGTACGGGGTAGGAGGAGTGCAGGGAGGGGGGAAGATATACAAGAATTAACCTCTGGATATCTCAACGACAACAAATTTATTGTCAATATAAAAAAAACAATTATTGAGTAAAATGGTTGACCACAAGTAAGCGTGTACCAGCAACCTGGATATCTGACCCAAATTAAAACTGCAGTGCAGGTGTAATAACAAAATTAATTAAATAAGAACCAAAGGTTCAGTTGAAAACATGGTTGAAGCCTTACCAAAAGAAAAGTAAGTTTAAAATTTGAGCAACATTAGTAATTAAATTTCAATATTAACCAAAAATAAGGGAACAACGTGTCTTAAAGGTACAGTGAGTGACTAAGACTAATGTAGGTCTACAAAATTGATGCATTCGTAAATTAAGGTAAACAGAACATAAATTGCTCGACAAACTGACGTTAAACTTCAATAGTTAAACCGAAATACCAAATGATTTAAATCTATAGTGTATATCTTAACCTCAATTAAGGTGTACAAGCTCGATTTATTCGAGGTCACTATCTGCGAAGACTCAGCCGAAGTTAAGGCATATAAATTTTACATACCCTGTATATCAACTAGATAACTATGTTATGTGACAGTTTACTAAATCTTAGCTTCGAAACGTTTCTATGCCTTACAAAAGATCATACAATAGATTTAAAATACCAATAACACAGGGTAAAACTAAGCGAGCCACCCTTCACGACCCGAATACATCATTTAAAACTCTTGAAGAGAGGTTACATAATAAAAAAAAACTATTAAAGTTTACGTTAAATGTAAATACATGCAATTGAAATTTAATTATAAATTCATATATGTGTGCTTCAAACCTTGTGCAGAACCTGTACGTCAGGTGTTGTGTTAACCAGACATTCGCTGAATACCTGCGTAGCTATGGTCGAAGGTGTTTGATGCCACCAAGGGGGATCGGTGGTTCAGCCAACTGGCCGGGGTCCGGTCATTAAATGCGAAATGGCGTTATCGCCCTCCACCTCGTGGTCATCCACGTGTATGGGATACAGAATCCAAACAAAAAAGAACGGAAGTTCACCTCCAGATTGAGGAACCAAAACTAGCAGCTAATAGGGGGAAAAATACGGAATGCCTAAGTTATACGCCTAACAAATGATACAAAGTAAATCAAAGAAAATGTCCTACCTGTATGAGACCCCTAATCCGGAAACATCCAATTCAATCGGCATCAAAACCACAAAATAATCGTGCGATTCACCAGAAAACTAATATCCCTCACAAGAGGACTTGAAATATTCAGAAAAATTCCATAAATCACAAAAATACCAAAAATATCTTAGCACGTGTTCAAAGGTGAGATTCCGGAGGTCCCAATACAGCTGCGGTTCTTCCGACGGGTCGAGATCAAAAGCGAGGAGACAAGATGGCTATCGGAGATGTCCCCGAGAATAAGACGCGCAGTCGCTAATAAGCGAACCGATTCCCGTTGACCAACAGAGCTAGGCGTATAACGGGAAGACAAATATTAGGCGCTAAAATATCTATTAAAAAGAGAAAATAAAACGTAACAGAATTTCCCATCAAGGCGCGGATAGCTCAAAATCGGAGCGCATGTCAATGTTTGCTTCAGTTGCTCAAAGGCATCCTCACAGTACGTGTCCCAAACAAAATTTCTGCCATCTTCTGTAAGTTTTGTTAATGGTTTAGTGATTTTTGCAAATCCCGGGACAAACCGACGATAATATGTACAAAGGCCGACGAAACTTCTGACTTCATGTTTATCTTTAGGCACTGGCCACTTCTTAATTGCTTCAATCTTCCCTTCGTCAATGGCTACTCCCTCTTCCAAGACAACATGGCCGAGATAATTTACTTGTCTCTGAAATAAATTACATTTCTTTGGATTCAACTTTAATTTTACCTCTCGTAGCCGTCGGAATACTTGTTCTAAATTCCTTATATGGTCATCAAAGGATTTTCCAAGAACAATTATGTCATCAAGGTAGACCAGGCAAGTTTGCCATGACAGTCCCCTCAAGACGTTCTCCATGAGTCTCTCAAATGTTGCAGTGGCATTACATAATCCAAACGGCATAACGTTGAACTGCCAGAGGCCGGTCCCAATTATGAACGCAGTCTTCTCTTTATCTTTGAGACCTAAACTCACTTGCCAGTAGCCACTCTTGAGATCACAACATTTTACACCCAACCAGAGTATCCAAAGTATCGTCGATCCGAGGTAGGGGATAACTGTCTTTCTTCGTCACATTATTCAGGAGTCGATAATCTACGCAAAATCTAGTGGTACCATCCTTCTTTTTAACCAGCACCACTGAAGAAGCACACGGACTCTTCGATGGTTCTATCACGCCATCCCGTTCCATATCCCGAATAATTTGTTCGGCTTCCTCTCGCTTAGCTAATGGCAATCTTCTGGCTGCTTGACAAATCGGTTTCGCATCCCCGGTGTCTCTTCGATGTCGTACCACGTTAGTTCTTTTCTTGGCGCCGTCTTCAGTTTCAAAACATCTTGATAGTGACTAATCAAGGTTTTCGCTGCGCGACGTTGATCAGCCGTCAGACTCTCACAGGTCATATTGATCATGTTGTTCAAAAGGTTGGAGGGTTGACCGGATGTCGTCGTAAGGGTACATGCTCTTTAGACAATCGATAATAAATGGGAAACAGAATTGCTTGAGGTAGACTATTGCTCAGGTCTGGCTCTAACATCATAATTTGGTTTTCTGGTACCCTCTCATTTAGAGTGGCTGCAGCAATCACAATGTTTTTGGGCGTGCCAACTTCACCGCTTGCTGTGTTTCGATATCTCGGAGCCCATCGAGGAATTTGTCGATGGCCAAACTTTCACTGACTTCGCAGGAACTGTGGCATACGCACATCTGGTTAAGCGGAATACCTCTGCTTGATATTCTTGTAAACTTTCGGTGGACTTTTGTGAGCGATTTTTCAATTGTGATCGGTATACTTGTTCCATGTGGTTACGGCTGAAACGTATTTCTAACTGTTTCACAAGTTCTCGCTAGTTCTGTCGCTCCACTAGAGGTATGGCTTGAAGTACTCTCAAAGCATCGCTACGTAGCGTCAGTGATAGTTTACCCGCTTTGGTGGTTTCATTCCAGGCATTTATCATGGCAGCTGTTTCAAAAAGCGTCATATGTTCTGCTAGCGGTGTTTTGCCGTCGAAAGTTGGTAATTTACTTTGTCCCTGAAATATTGAGGTCGCGTGGGTTGCTTCTTGTTTTATCATTTCTTGTGCTTGCGGCTGGGACAAGTTGTCAATGTCCACCAAATTCTCTTGCCGCAATTTTATTTCCATACGCTGGATACGCTCTTCCAGCTCCTTTCTGGAATTTTCTATTGTTTCTGGTAACTTCTCTTCTAAGATTCTAGAACTTTCTTCAACCCTCTGCTCTAAGCTTCTAGAACCACTCGAGAACTCCACGAGTTTTCTGACAGTTTTCCCTCCATTGTTCGAGGAGTTTCTTCTAACCTCTGTTCTAGGGTTCTGGAATTTTCTTCTAACCTCTGCTCTAGGCTTGCAGAATTTTCTTCTAATCTCTTTTCTAGACTTCTAGAATTCTCTTCTAGCCTCTTTTCTAGGCTTCTAGGATTTTCTTCTAACGTCTGCAGGCTTCTAGAATTTTCTTCTAATTTCTTTTCGAGGCTTCTAACATTTTCTTCCATTGTTCGAGCATTTTCTTCTATTGTTCTAGAATTTGCTTCTAACATTCCCTTTAGTTCGGTAATACCACCATCCACCTCGAAAACGTGGTTGTCTGGATTCTCGCCATTCTCTTCCATCCCTTTTCGGAGCCGTTCTACAAGATTTTTCTTCTTCCCGTTAGTATCTTCATCTCTTTTCTCAAGTTCTCTCTGGAGATCTACCACTTTCAGGTATTTTAGTTTCATTGCCATCTTCATTTATTTTATTACGAAAAATTATCGCCAAACCCCACACCTGACACCAATTGTTACGTTTTAGGGTTTTTAAATAATCTTCAGGCGATAATATTTTCACAGAAGTATTTATTTAAACTAATTTAACACTTAACAATTACTTGGTAACGAAGAACACTACTAAAACTGTTTATTTTAACTAACACAGATTTATATAAACGTTTCGTATTTATTTTCACAGAGTCCGTTCTAATTACGCGCCAGTTCAAGACTGAACCTCCTACGAGATTATCACCCTTATATACTTAAAATATAACTTCTAGAATTCACTACACTAAACTAGACTGTTCTAGAACGCCCTCTCTGGAATATCTCCGGAAAACACGCGAACCATACATATACCATAATTACAGTGCACTGCATAATCCATTTAAAGTGCTCTTCCACTAGATGGCGCCATTCGTAACAATACATATAGTACTTCACGTAGGTATACGTGTAATTTTTTTAACAAATTCTAAAGTTATGTAATATAATAGTTCGACATTTTACGCATTCCCATTCTAAAAATTATGCAAATTATCATAACAAACCAAGCAATTGATTATTTTACACAAACAAATATAAACCAATCAGATTCACGTATTACTGAAGCAACTCGATATTACAGCGGTAATTTATCGATAATTTTCATAGTATAATAACTTGGCGTTGTTATGGAAATGCGGTTAATAAGGATAGACATTTCTATAGTTCTAGTCTAATTTATACATGAATTAACAAATAAAGAGTTTAGATAAATTTCATTTTGTATTACGTAAAATTATCTAATCAAATACCATACGAGCTTTGAATTAAAATCGGTAATTTCACTCATACTTCCTGCATAAAGACTTTGACTCGTGTCACTTTGACAATTAAACCACTCCAGCCAACTCTAGCCCTACGGGCTGTCGTGATTTAAATGCTTGTCAAACTGACACTCGTCTTCGTCGCTATACAACAAGCATTCGTGAAATTATCGATAAATTCAAAGCTCTTATAGTATTACTACAGATAATTTTATTGATGTATACACAGGAAAACGTGACTAACAAAGTTTTATTATTAATATTATCTCTCAGCAACGTAAAAAAAGTAAATTCTGATCGGATCAATAATAGAACAAATATAATTTGTTCGATCCTGCATTTACCTGAAACCTATATTTCACTCTTTGATTTCGTTAAAGAAGTTCAGTGTCTTCTTGGGGACTTAAAACATTCATCAAACGTTGCATGAGTTATTTGAGCTAGAGCTCAAGGATAAGCAGACAGTCCTATACAGCGTTAGTAAAAAATCCCGGAACGGTGGAATAACTTTGTTATTTGAAAATCATGATTTCTGAAATTTGGTATGGGGGTATAGTTAATATAAATGCATTTTATGCAATACAGTTTATATTTTTTTCACTTCCGGTTTAATCGGCAATACGTCCAACTTTTTTTTTTTTTTTGGAACGCCCAGATTTTTTTAACACTTTTGAATGCAAAATAAAAAACTACGTTCAGGAAGTATTACGATGTTTATTTTTAATCACAAGAAAACAGTTAAAAAATTAAAAAAGTGTCCTAATACAGAAAAATCTAGGTACCTTTGAAAAAAGTTGTTGTTTAGTGTTTGCATTCTTTTTGCCGTCACATTTGACAATTTTGAAAACGTTTTAACTTTTGCATCGGTATAAATTTACTTATTGTAGACATTGCCACATTTGAAAATGGCAGTAAAACTTACTGAATCAGAACGAATTGAGATATTAATGATGCGTGGGTACGGTGATCGTCAACGATCTTTTGAAGAGGTTCGTATTTTGTTTAATACTGTTTATCCGGATCGTCACATTAGTAAAAGTACTGTATACCGAACAATTCAAAGCAGCCTAATGTTTTAGATCACATCATTTTTTCAGATGAGGCAACGTTTTGTCTCAACGGCACTGTGAACAGACATAATTGTCGCTACTGGTCAATTGAAAATCCGCATTAGATTGAAGAAGTCCATACACAGCGTCCTCAAAAGGTGAATGTCTGGGCTGGTCTTGTTGGAGACAACATCATAGGACCATTTTTTATAAGAGGAAATTTAACTGGCAACGTCTACTTAAATTTATTACGAAATGAGGTTGTTGCAGCATTTGCGGCCCTCTTTCCAAATGCAAACATAGGTGATCACCCTAATGCACATTTTTGGTTTCAACAAGGCGGAGCTCTCCCCCCCCCCCCTCACCCCTCCCCATTTTGCCCATAATGTCCGCGATTATTTGAATGAAATTTTTCCGGAACGTTGGATCGGACGTAGAGGAGTTATCGAATGGTCAGCACGTTCGCCAGATCTCTCGCCATTAGATTTTTTCTTTTGGGGTCACTTGAAATGTCAAGTGTACAAAAATCGTCCCCATAATCTTGAACAATTGGATGAGAGAATGGTTCAAGAAGCCAATTGCATCACTCCAGAACAAATACAAAATTCAATAAGAAATTTTACTGACCGTTTACATTTTTGTCAAATTGTAAAAGGAGAGCATTTTGAACAATTATTGTAATCGCAACCTGAATAGACAGGTATCTTGATTTTTCTGTATTAGGACACTTTTTTAATTTTTTAACTGTTTTCTTGTGAATAAAAATAAACATCTTAATACTTCCTGAACGTAGTTTTTTATTTTGCATTCAAAAGTGTTAAAAAAATCTGGGCGTTCCGTTTAAAAAAAAAGTTGGACGTATTGCGATTAAACCGGAAGTGAAAAACATATAAACTGTATTGCATAAAATGCATCTATATTAACTATACCCCCATACCAAATTTCAGAAATCATAATTTTCAAATAACAAAGTTATTCGACCGTTCCGGGACTTTTTACTAACGCTGTATGTGTCAAATCTAAACAGTCCCTTATGGCATCTAATACGAGGCATATATTGACATGAGTATTATATTATATACTAAAAGTTATGTTGATTATGTTGCTGTTTTGCTCTGTTTCATTCTACGCGACAACTATGACAGTAAATAAACACTATCACAGCCCAAATTAAATAATCATATTTGTTAGTAGGTACTATGGAATTTTGTTTTTAAAATAATTGTAGGTGCGAGTTCTATGGTGCATTGATTTCGGTAACATAAATTAGAAAAAAAAATAATCATAAATTACTTTCTTACAATTTTACTATGAATGTAGCAATTGAATGGTTGTCTTTGTCGTAGTAATCAATTTTGATTTGTAGTCTAATGAAACAAAAAGTAAATATAAATTCCTTTTTGTTCTATAAAAGTTCTAAATACACATTGTTCAGGCTCCGTAATATTATTTTTAATAATAATATATTTATAGGAAAAAATATATAACTACTTACAGAAAAGCTGATGGTCTAAAAGAGTCCAATTCAAATGGTTCAAATAACTTGTCAGGTCTCTCTTCAGGTACCACCAAACCTCTTATAAGAACTAAAAGTGCGGCAAAGAAAACAGGAGCAAGAATTTCTATTAAAGTTTGAATCGGATGCCTCCATTGCAAGAGCCAATTTTTCCACGTAAGCAGAAGAAATTTATCCCAATTCTGTCCCATTACTGGAATAAAATTAACAAATAAATGATTAGTTATAGCCTTAAAAAACAAATTTGCGATGTACTTATAACTTAATAAAATTATTTTTACCAATTATGGCTAAAATAATAATTGAATAATAATCTTAATCCCAATAATTTATGATCTGCATTTAACATACACTATCTTACTAATCAATTTCCTTTCTGTTTAATACAATGTGCAACGAAATCGTTTTTGAAATTGCTTTATAACGGAAGGATTATCTTAATCCATACTCGATTCTGATAGCATAGAGTTCAACAGAATAATGCATGTTTGATAGCGAATTTCTTTGATGATCTTATATTATACAGGGTGTCCGCGATATACAAAGCATGCTTTTAAGGGATGATAGCTACAACGATTTAGAAACAAAAACATATAATACACCTTGGGTCTATCTGCAAGCGTAAACGAGAAAAAAAATTATTTCTCATGTCACAAATTTCGACGCATACTGCACACCGGTAGCCGATCAGTGCAGGATTTACCCGACGATTACAGGCGTGTGTTGCAACACATCGAGCCTTTCCTGTAATACATTTTCTTCTGTCTCTCAAAAAAGTCCTTTTTAGGACCACCAATTTATCACAAATAAAAGAACTCAATTTTGTAGTAGCCTTTACGAAAGAGCTTAAAGCGCCATAACATAATTGCAGTAATTACATTGTTTTCATTCAATACGACTTTCCCCCAACTTAAATGTTCATTTACCGATCGAAGGCTGCTATTAAATACGCCCTTTTCACTCTAACTTCAACATAACATCGATTTTATTGTCATAATATTTAAAAAAAAAAACGCAAAGGTACCTTTATTTTAAAACGTATGGCCATTGACTTTGTACGATACAATAGTCTAATGTAGTTCAAGGTCGCATAAACAGATGATGCTTGGCTTGCATCTATGCTTCTATTGAATACGTGTACAGTATGGTGTAATAGAAATGACACTACGCTTCAATTTCAAAGTATTAAATAATTCGTTTTCATCGTTGTTTTCAGTTATTTTCAACCCTAAATTTTTTATATGGTTTTTTGGTTATTTAAGAAACAATATGGATGAGTTTTCTTGTACAGTTTGATGAAATAAGGTTTTTTAGAAATAATTTTTTTCTCGTTTACGACGACAGATAGACCCAAGGTGTATTGTATGTTTTTGTTTCTAAATCCTTGTAGCTATCATCCCTTAAAAGCATGCCTTGTATATCGCGGACACCCTGTATTTAATAAAATCCAAACTAGATATACTACGTATATTTTGTCTTTGTTTACATTTTGGTATTTTTAAATTTTAAGTGTGCATACCAAAATGCATATATGTAGAACTCTAATTAATCAAACTGGTGTTTATAATCATAGTCTGATTTTTTTCTGTTATTTACAATAAACGTCTAATACGCAATCTTTTGCAAAATAGTTATTCCTAGATATGCTTTTCTGTTCATCATAAGGAACGGAAAAACTTGGTGTACACGCGGAAGTGTCTGTGGCCGATAGAAATTGCGTTAGATGGTAGTCCGCAACTCTATATTTGCACTTCACCCATTGCACCAGGTTAGTGATAAAGGCTCCTGGTCCATACTGCCGTCTCACCCTTTTCTTTCCACGTCTCCTGTCATTTGGCTAATATGATGTCGTGACAGAACAGGCCTTTCTGACCGAGCGGCCACACGGGGTCACCCGCCCATGGGTTCAAAAAAAATGTGAGGTCCCTTACTGCTCAACAATCCGCTGTGACTGCTTAAGATAAAAAATAGTCCGTTGTTCTTCAAGTAGCAGTGCAATTGGTAGGACGACGCATAACTATCTTGTACCCTTCACACCAAATGTCACGGTCCAGTTCGTTCAGGAATTCTTTCCATTTGGGTTTTTTTGCATTTATGATTATACGTTTAAGCCCTGATTTAGCGCGATCATAGGTTAATTTAGACCCCATTCCCGTACCGACTGTACTTTGGTTTCTCTTGGCCCTAGTTAGGATGCGGCGTAATCTGTGACATTCCTTCCTTTTATTTTCTCTTTTTTCGTTCCACCAGTGTGGGACGCTTCTATATTCTTCCGCAACAGAAACTGTGGACGCACAATAGAAAGTAAGTATTATTTGCATAGTTTTGTTTATGTATGTTATCCTCCAATACCATTTAAATATTACTTGTGTACCAATTTAAAAGTGGGCCGTCAACCTCATGGAACCACCCACTGCAGGACTCAGGACTGGAATCTCAAATGGGGACTTGTTCGTGACTCTGGCTGCAATTGCGGGAATGTCTCTCAGCACCTCAACATATTGCCATGGAGTATCTTAGACAAAAGAACTGCACGTAGCGGAGGCTGATGCGATTCGATGGATAAGTAATCTGGATCTCCAGATGTGAAGAGTGTCAGCCGGTTGTTTTTTTTTGTGTGTGGTGGGTATAATACTTGTGTATTTCTGATATGCACTTTTAACTTACTCAAGTTGGTCATTTATACTTCCTACTTGTTTCATTTGTTTATTTTTCAGTGCAGTACGAAGAGCAACGTAGAGGGGCGACGCACGCGGCACGGAAACTTGAGTATCCGTATCAATGCACACAATGCTTGTTAGTAGACGCATTAGAAATTGTCGCATTTAGATACGTTTCAGAAAGGACGTTTATATTTCGAAGAAACTAGAAAACGTAATAGCGAATATATCGGGCTTAGAATACAAAGGCGATCTAATTAAATGTGTAAGTGCTGACAACTATTTGACGTGTACCACCAGGTAGAAGTGTGATCGTCACCTAAAAAGTATAAAACACTGTTTTGCAAACTATGGCAAGCGATACATCCAACAATTAACATTTGAAATAGATGTTTCTTTTAGTCTATGTTATCTACCGTTCTCTTTACTAGACCACAAAGCATGTATCTCCTTCTGGAGCAAGGTATTTGGATTCTACATTACCAAGTCGAACATCGGTAAGAAAGGTTATGCTTACTGCTCGTGACCATGTTGAAAGAAGAATTAAAGCAGAATTGAAAAACAAACAATTGTGGTTATCTGTGGACGAAAGAACCAAAAGCAAAAAAAAAGTGATGAATGTAATGGTACGTACAATGGAAGAATTTGAGCCGTCATCTTGCTTCCAAAAGCCTTGTAAAATGTATGACGAGCGCATTGAACAAATTTGATGTTTAAAAAATCCGACTTTTAATGTTTATGAGTGATGGTGCCACAAACATGCCTTCTGTAGACTGTGTGAGTGGTAACTTCTTACATGTAACGTGTCAGATCCATGCTTTAACACTTGTGGTGCAATTGATACCTAAATGTTATCCACGAGTAAATGCTTTAATGGCTCATACGAAGGCAGTGTTTTGAACTCCCCAAAACGTACAAAAACATTTCACGAACTTTGTTCCAAATTGCCTGAAGCACCATAGCCGATTACTACATGTTGGGGAACATACTCGTAGTTAGAGACTGCACTTTACTACTGCGGTAGTTTTACAATTGGATCCGAGACACGCCGAAGCTATGCAGAAAAACTAGAAAATGGTTAAAGATAGTCGGGTAAAAAGGAATTTAGAAACTACTTGCAAGAACTACTATGGCCTAGCGGAGGTAATGAAAAAATTATAAAATTATTCGATGTCTTTTGTAAATTCTGTTCCAATTGCCAATGTTGTTCACTCACACCTATATGCGGTAAAAGGCGAGAAAATGAGTGTGTAACTCGAAAATTTGGAAAATCATTTAGATTTTCTCATACTAAGACAAATTTGTAAAGGCGTGTCAAAAAATTCATTAAGTTGTCACAAGGATTACTTTAAATTTGCAAATATAATATCGCTCGATGTGGAACGGTTGTTTTCATTAAAAGAATATTTATTCTGCACGCCGTAGATACTTATGTGGAAACATATTTAATGATTCAAATATTGTTGATGTTTCTTAAAACAATAAGTGTTTTAGCACGTTATGCAATATATTTTTTATAATTGTTTTATATGTATGTAAACATTCACGCGTCCGCATCCTATACTCCCTCATGAAAATCGCGAACATAAAGATGCGGGAACGAAAACATTACTCAACGTCTCTCCACGTGTCTCTCCGCACAATATTGTAATTCGCCTCCTCTTGGCACGCGTAGTTATTGATGTTGCGCATTTTCTACTCATTGTCAGTTTGCAGCTGGTTTGCAGATTAGAAATGTTCAGTTTATCAACCGATCGTGAGCAAAAGATTTTAGTCACATCTTCGTAACTTTCACCTCCGGAAACCTGCATGGATAACGTACAGGTCAATAATGCAAAAGTTCAAACATCTAGGTCCTGTGTTATTTTCTAGATATCCAAGATTTTCTGTAAACTATTGAAAAATAGTTTCGATATTTCATCATTTTTGGATCGTTAACTGCGAGCATGTTATCACGGAACGGAATGGAATAGATATTGCAGTAAACATGTCGCATATTTCAATCTAGACTTGCTACGGATCGAATAGACTTTCACGACTCTTCTACTTACGTTTCGGTTCCAACTTCTCACTATATTCCCACCAATGCTATACTAATAAAACGCTCCTTTCGTTTTAATATATATTCTGTATATTCATACTCGCTTGTTGGTTTTTTGCTTTTCATCGCTTCCTATCACCTATTATTATAACTATCCGTTGTAAATAAATAATACCTTGTTATTACCAGTAAACATAGATTTTAATATGTTTCTCTTCCACCAAGCTCGTATATGTAGTGTACTTCCGCTTCCATCCCCTTGCTTTATTATATTCAATATACCTACAAATTAAAAACAATTTAATTATTTATAAAAAGTCAACGCGTTACATCATAAGCTCCAAACTATTCTTGTACATTACAATAAATATGTTCCATTTTCCATATTTATTGTTTGATATTGGGTGTTAACACTGCTAATTGGTAGGTACTACATACATATACATACATATAAATAACAGTAGCTCGTATCTTTGTCATTAGGATTCAATGGATTCAAATGAAACAAACAACTACTGTGGTGAACTAAATCATTAAATAAAATCATATAATGAAACTGAAACAAATGAAACGATCATCTGAATCGGTCAATTTTGGTGAACCGGTGCAATTGCTGCAGTGACTAGCGTCTATTCACATTCTCCATCATTACCGTGCTATCAATTCTAGAGCGCTGAACCTACCACTGTTGTTTGTTGTATTAATAACATCATTAAATTTTTGTAATATTTTGTAATAAACTAATTGTTTTTTTTATTGTCACACTCACAGCCTACTTTCAAATGTGCATAGGTTTTGAGTCCTGTTTTAATTAATATTTGGTAAAAAGCGTTAATAACTACAAAACCGCTAAGGATAGGTATAAGGATACCAATAGCATATCGATGGCTAATTTAAATAGTCATCTAAATATGTAAAAATATACAGGGTGTTCCATTTGAAAAAAATAACTTTTTTGTGTTTGAAGTTTTTCGGTTTTGCCACTAAATTTTGAACAGCCTGTATAAGTTGTGATAGGTTTCCAAGGTATTTTGTGAATCTTTATGGTTTTACTTACTGTTACTAAAATATGGAGGTTTTGCCTTTAAAGAAGAGGAAAAGAAAGATTATTAAACATCACTCCGCAAAACGCATTTTTTTTTAATTACAATAACTCAAAAACAGTTGAAGATAGGTATAGGGTAGTCTAATACAGTGTATCGTAGAATCGATTGTTCAATTCAAAAATGCAATAAAATGCAGGGTATTCCATTTAAATTAAGAAAGTTGATGGCAATTTCCGGTGATTCCGGAAGTTGTACAAGATTGGAAATATTTTAGAACAAAAGAAGGCTATGGGTTATTCTTAATCTCAAAGTTTCAAATTCATAGATAGTAAGGGACCCTGAAAACTTCTAAGGAACGGGTTCCGTGGTAGACCCTGTATATAGATCAGTTCATTTCGAGAAAAACTTCATAATCAAGTTTATAATTGCGAATAAATATGTTGTCCGTCATAGCTTTCCTTTGTTCTTATTGATACCATATATGTATACTCGTAATATTGGCATAATATACATATAATACTACTATACCTACATACATATCTTGTAAACGTATGTACCTAATACATAAACCTTATCCCGCGTTTCTCTTAAATCCTTCTGTTGTTTTCTGTTATCTAAATTTGCGAATGAATCACTATAATCAATTATCACGATTCGATAAATTTCATATCTACTACTTAAATCAAGTTTATTATCTGAGTGGAACGTAAAATTATAACTCGTGCGGTATGGTACAGCATTCTTATCTAATGTGCAAGTCATTATTATCTGAATCATGCATGAACGTACATACATAGCTCTTTCGTCATGCAACCTATACGAATATACAAATTTGCTATATAAATTTTACTATATTTGTATGTATGTACATAGCACATCTGCTAATGACAAAACAAACTACACGTTACGCGTTTATCTTGCCCCTTCTTGGGCTTTATGGAAGTCCAAGTCTGACGCAGTGTTATTCCATCTTGCTGTATGCGCGGGCGTTCGTTTGTTGTTAAATAAAATTAATTCAAAAGTCTGCAATATGAGGAGGAATAGATTGACATGTATTTACATACATACATATACTCCTATGTACACAAGTAGCCGATGTAATATAATAAAATAATAAGCACTATTCACATTAACTCGTAATTCATACTGACTACGCTAGCTGCTCTTTTTCATGAGGTTATTTGTCTAGTTAGCCGAAATAAACTAGTTTTATAAAACTTAAATATTGCGTCAATTGTGTCAAAGTCTATATAACACAAAATTGGGAAAATTATTCTTGGTAAAGAGTTTTGTAATTATGTAATCCTAAATAGTAAAATTTAAACATGCGAAATCATAAATTTTATACTTGCAAAGTCAAACATCAATATCTCCGATAAAATGATGCAGATACATACATTCAGATTGTCGTAAAGTTAGTACATGTATCTATACTATTACTTTTTAGAGTATAGTGGATGAAGTTTGTACGGACCTAACACTGAAAATTGTAGAATGTGAAATAAAGGTACAGACAGTGTGTACGCTCATAAAATATTTATTCAACCTGCAAGTTAAACAACTTTGAATGGGAAGATATGCGCCTTCTATACCTATTTTTCTCCATATTTAAATCCCCATATCGTTCGTAAGCCATAAATAAGCCATAATAAGTACCTCATCTTCTGCAGGAAACATACTGTTATACTACCTACACACAGAGAATTCTCTGTGTAACAGTAGTATAGCGCATCTTTGACTGTGTAGCTGCCCAGAGTGGCTTCTGATCACAACACTAACTGGGCCTGTTCTTTAATTCAACAAAATGGTGTGGTAAATTGCAGCAATGATGGAACTGTTGACGATAACGTCAACGTTGTTGCTTTACTGGTGGGTCCACCAGTGTTCAATTTAAGAACGTTCCTAATCTCATTGTTAAGTTTTTTCTCAGAGGCGCACATCTTTTTTTATCAAATCAACACGTCCGGTTACGTTTAGGTCATGCGTAAACACACCATTTGTCGTGAAATATTTTTCCCCCCACTTCGTTATACATATATCCACCGAAACCACTAACGATTTTTGTCGATGGAAAGTTGTTGGAGTTATGGTGTCATCAAACGATAATAAAAGCACGAAGTTTGATGCGACAGTAATACATCGCTCTGCGTTGAAGAAGGCTTTTAGTGGCATCAATTCCACCGGTGGATCCACCGGTGAAATAAAGAACAGGTCCACTGTAGCGGTCACGTTTCAGGCATTACTCTAAACCTTATTGAACGTTCTTATCACATTCTAGATAGAGTTCTGCCACCAGAATGCCAATGTGTGTCAGTGCCATGTTTTATCGAATTTTAGGTTTCAGGTAGAACGCGATGATGACTTTATACATTAAAATTGTTAACATTTAGATGGAACGCGCATATTTTATAGCAACCTATATCAAGTTTTAAAAGTCACATTTACTTGACACATTTAAATTCAACGTCTTAATCTGCACAGCTTTTTTAGCAAAAAAGGATAATAATGTCGCTTGTGATATGCAGCTACTTAATAGTAGCTATGTATGTATATCTCCCTGACAGCGCCAGTACCTCATTTTAGAGCGTAAATATTCTTTAACTTTTAATCGTGTTTTCTCTTCCAACCACCATATACCACGAAATCGGTATTAAGTACTTTAATAAAAAGACTTTTTAAAAGTGCATGTAAAGTGTGAATAATCCATCTAAGAGATCGCATGGTGATTGCCGGTAATGAAGTTTCTCCTCTGTGGCACGTTATAAATTTTGCACAAACATTTCAAACCATTTACCACCTGCAGTTCTTCAACATTTTGTAGGTGTATTTGTAGAAGTGTGTAAAAGTGTCTTTAAATGATATCTCTCAAATATTTTTAAGTATAAATTGTTGACACTCCAATTACCATATTATTATAATTCCTTGTTATATGTTCAAGATGTAAGTAACAGCTAACATTATCCATAATTTAAACAATAAAAGAAATATACGAAAGAAATGTTGGAAATATTAAATACAGAGTATCTTGCTTAAAATAAGAAAAATATTTATACCAGTAACTTTTTTATTTTTTTTATTTTATCATTAATAGTGTTTCAAATAATCGAAATAACACATCAAACAAAAATGTAATATATCCAAACACGAGTAGGTGAGATAAGTCAACATTCGTTACTGTCACTGATAATGAAGTAGCCTTTGCATAATATTGATTTTTGGTATGAATATCGCGTCGTATAAATTTTTTGCAGTTTTCACGTAGAAAACAATTGTGATTGACAAGTAAGTTATTAAAGTTTTAAAGTAATAAACTAAATATTCATGGCGGATTATGGATCCTGCTATCTACTTCGTAATTTATGATAATTTTATTAATTTGCATTAATTTGAAAATTGTAATAATATCTACATATATTGAAACATTAAATTAGAATCCTAATTCTGACAGTAATTAAATTTGCAGCAGTAATTATTACCCACTACTGCTTTAAAGTTATACAATTGTATTTTTAAGAACCACGCTAGTGTAAATTTAAGTATTACGCATGCAATTGTTATGGTATATTCGATTCAACTGAATACAGATATGATAACAATGACAACTTTTTAATCAATATGTACTTATCATTTCGTGTATATGTCACAATTATATCAACAATGGTTCACCTGTTGGGACCACGTTTTCATTTAACGACCGATGATGGACAGTTGGTATTTTCTCATGATACATAACTACTAAGAACAAACGTCTAATATTGTCCGATGTTAAATAGGAACACTGTATATGTAGATAGTATGCATCCAAAACTTCTACATTTTAATATACATATTTATTCCTTCATGTTTTAAAAAACGTGGAGTTAAGTAAGAAATTTTGCTTCAATATAGTACCAATTAGAAGAACTACGTTATGTTGGCAAAAAAGTTGTATTAATGATAAAAATACCTAGATCAACCTGGAACAACTTTCAAAATTACAATTTTCGAAAAAGGGGCCTAGCAAAAATTGGCATGGTATAAAGCTAAAAATGTGGAACGTTCAGAACTGGTAGAACAACCTGAAACTACTTAAACAGAAAACGAAAAATCAGTTTCTTCTACTTCTTTTGGCATTTTCGTAAAACGCTGAAACAATGTAAAGAAATCTATAAAAAGCATTTAAAGAATTGAATTTCGAAAAAAATGGAACTGCTCAAATCCTATAGACATTCTTTTTATCTCAAATTGAAAAAGAAATGTGACATTACAGGCTTCAAGCAACAAGTCTTACGGCGAGAATGTACATTTTAAGAAAATCCTTTCCAAACAGACTCATTTCGAGAAGTGGTACGACTCCATGACCAGCAAGATCCCCAGATTATTCAGCACCAGATTATTCTCTTTTGGAATGAAAGCTGAACGTGTTTGTGAATAAACACAGCAACAATTAGTAATTACTAAAATCACAGAATTTTCTGCAATATACGTTCACTTGTTTGAAGTACAGGAATACCCCGTATAGTTGCTGCGATGAAAACGCCGTACTATACGAATCCGCACTATACGAGAAAAGCGTATTACATTACATAGAAGAGCGTAGAACGGGAAAATCCGATTCTGTATATCAAATTCTTATATTTTATGGATTTTATCTAACCGGAGTATTTAGCAGATACATAACTCACGCATGTTTTGGGCTACATAAAGAAATATTTCTTAGGTTCTCAGATTAATTTATATTGGCTAGTGGGTACCTATATAAATAATTGTAACTTACAAGTTACTTTATAATTAATAGAGACTAATATAATTAACAGCAGTAAAGCGTACACACCCGCTGTGGCGCAAGAAAGAAAGAGAATAAGAAACTTAGGAATCATAATCATGAAACGAGAATTGTTTGAATTAAGTTACATAAATTGCAACTGAAATTTCAATAACTTAATTTTTAGTAATCTTTCACTAATGGATATAGATCCTTACCACAGAAAGCATAAGGGAACTAGGAGATAACGAATTGAAAGAAATATTTTTCCAAACATGTATAAATAAAATTAGTTATATTATTAGTTATTAGTTATATAAAATAGTTATTAGTTATATAAAATAGTTATTAGTTATATAAAATTAGTTATATTTACCGACGGCTCAAAGAAAGGAGCAGAGTATGGGTGTTCCTTTTATGATCCACTTCACGGGTATGTCGGGGCATATCAATTGGATCGCGATGCTTCAATATTTACAGCTGAGGCAGTTGCTGTATACGAGGCCTTCAGATATGCTAGGGACATGGGGCATTCGCATGTAGTTGTCATGACAGATTCGGCTAGCGTCATGCTAGCGTGTCGGAAGAGAGAGCATCCTGCTAAAATGCACCCTATTATATTAGATATTATAAGTCTTTTAATAGAACTAAGGTCAAGGCCAGTATAGTAACAGAAATACATATATTGGGTGAAAAGCCATTCAAACATAGTACCCAACGAAAAAGTGGACAGATTAGCGAAGATAAATCGTTCGAAGGGAATGCTATATAAACCTGTACTTTGCATTGACGATTTATTATTGATTGCCAAAAATCAAATATTCCGTGTAAAATGGGATGCTCATTGGAAGGACTGCAATTCTACACATAAAACCCAGTCCGCCTGCATACATCCAAACGTCAATTGCAATTCTTGGTATAATAATTCCAATGTTTCAAGGTTCTATCGATCTACTATATCAAGACTTAAATTCGGGCGTGGCCAATTTCCTTCTCACTTGGCCAGAATGGGAATGATAGAATCATCATCATGTAGTTGTGTTGATAGCCCTGCGGACTTAAATCATATATTCTTCGGATGCCAACAACACATAAACGCAATTAATAACTTCATTGAGTTGCTAATACTAGAAAGTGTCCCGTTACCGACAAGTATCATTACGCTTCTAGTTACTAACAAAAAAAAAGATATGATCTTATAATAGACACCCTATACAATTTGAATATTGGAGTATAGCATTGATGTAGAGTATCCTTTTCTCTTTTAGGTACCTGTTTGGGTCATACCATTTTCCGTCGGGCGAATTAATGTGTGTCTTTTGTGTTAGTCATCTCGATAGGCCCCGAGATGGGAAACGTGTGTCCCAGTTTGATCCTAGTAATACTCTCATCTTTGTCTTTAATTATATTTATTAATCCGTTTATCTATTGCACCTATCAAAGGTGCATGGGCTGTGATCCCGTAGGCGTCTAACAAAACAAAAAAAAAATAACATTCAAATTATTTTTGAGAAATTGCAAATGTCGGAAAATTTTCTGCGAAGCCAGTAATTAAAGTACTTCTATTCATATTTTTAGATAAAAATGACTAAATCTCCATGACGAATAAAAGCTAAATTGTATACTATTAAAAAATAGTTGTACCTTTTATCGAAAATTGCGTATCAGTTGATTTCATTATTTTATTTAATCTAATCAATCTTTGCTTTTTACTTATATATTAAGCAAGCTACTTCTTTTACTGGAAAACACTTCTATTGAGTAAACAATGCGTACACAAATGTTTACTGTACTATAACAAATATTAAGATAGCACCCAGCATTTTTTTTTCTATTAAAGTGTAGACTATACAGATCTCGTTTGCATATGAAAACATGGCCATACCCTACTTGTTGAAAAAACTAAATTACTGTATGTACACTAACAACAGCGCCGCCCCGACGCTAATAGGCGCCCGGGGCGAGATTTTGATCTGCGCCCCCTCCCCTACACAATGAATTGGTCTAAATAATTGTGGGAAATATTTACTTATTTACTTTTTTATATTTACATTTACAAAGAGTTACACATGATGTAGGAAATATAACAAACAAAACGTCTGTTAACAAAACTTTTGATTTTCTAAAGAACTTAAAAAGAATCAGTCTGATTCTTCAATACTTTAAACTCCCAAAGGAACTTTCCCTGTCTTGGCTTTCGCAAAAGAAGTTAAAAGAAGTGATGATATCATATGGACAACACCGCGACGAAATACGGACAATACCAAGACGAAAAAATTACGTAACAGTTTGAGGTTAGAAATGAACGAGTGTGAGTATGCGCAGTACAGTGTGTAACCGTAGAGCGCGAGTGAGGTGGCGCCCCTTTGGCCGGGGCGATCGCCCTGGTCGCCCCGCCCTCGGGGCGGCGCTGACTAACAATATCCATAATTAATAATAACAATTAATAACTGAACTAGCACTGCTTCTATCAGTCAATTTTCAAAAACACTGATAATTAGCATAGAACAAGATCAATAAAAAAGATAGGTACATGACCGATTTTTAGATCTAAAGGATTTCATAAAAATAACTTAATAAATAAATAAATAAGCATTTTATAAATAACGGACTATTCTGTAGCTATTAGAGTGGTGCTATACAGTCTCAACCCGGTTCTTAAAAACTTGTTCAAGATGTTGACTTGTTTACGAACAACAGCCATAATAATGTGTATTAAATTCCAATGAGGGTCATATCAGATAATGTTAAAAAGCACCCCATTTATGTTACTAACTTATGTGAAAACAAATCGATTTGAATTTTACCACCTATTAGTTTTATCACCTATTCGTTAATAATAAACATGAATAATTAACAAAAGTTTTTCAAACGTCATTGTTACTATAATTGTCATTTCCATCTATGATGTATTTGATAGAGAAGGAAGTAATTACCTACCATTCTATGGTGGTGGGTTTAGAATCGAAAAAAGTCGAAATTTATTCAATAGTAGCAAGCGTTCAATTAGTCTTTACGTCCTGGGCATGGATTTGTAATACAGGAAATAGAAATCAAGTCGTATATTTAGGTATATTTAGTAAGAAGTAAAAAAGAGGAGTATCTTAGAAATATAATAGGCGACAATAAATCTAATTCATCAGAATTATGGAAAAATTTGAAATTTCAATTGTTACAACCAACCAATGGACAAAAAATGTTAAAAAAAGTGTAGTTCAGATAATATTATAATATACCAAGTGATATGAGGTATAAAGCTGCTGTGCTAGAGGTAACAACAGAAAAACAGAAAAATTGCATTAATTCACAAATGTCACGACGGTGGATTTAAGTGTATAATTAAAAATATAAAAAAGAGTGTTGATGTTGCAACGAATGACATAACATCAAGAGTGTTAAATAAAGTGTGCTTAAATTCGGCTAATAGGCTTTTGGATATAATCAACGCTTTGTTGCAAGAAGTGAAAGTTCCGGAAGATTAGACGACAATGTAGGTACTGTGAGATTCAAAAAGATTGTCAATTTCTTGCCCGTAGATAGTTGCAACTAAGAGAAAAGGAACTACAACACGAACGCCAATGTCACAAAATATCAAGAAAATTAATTCAGTGTATCAAATGTGTATGTAGGTAATTTCACTCATTGAAATGATAAGAAGTATAGATACATTTTTCGGGAAGACAATTTCTTTACTACGACAATCATTTGATATCT
>SMLS01066431.1:0-11702 GCA_004785975.1 Popillia japonica
ATATATATATATACAGGGTGTATTTGAAATAAAAGTAAAAAATATTAGGAATGGTAAGATACAATTATGTAGAATATAAGTCCAAAAAAAAATTTGTTCAATTACGACGCGAATGCCAAAATTAAAGTCTCCCTTTTAAATTGTAATATGCGCCGCCTATTGAATTGAGAATGTTGACCTCTATCAATCTAACGTAAGAGATCGCTGCCGATGTTATAAAAACTACAAGCTAACGCTGATGTGTCAGTTCTTTTAAATAGCTTTGAATGATAATAATAATAATAATGCACACGTTAAATATTGCCTGTCGCTGCACCTGTCCTCTGCTACATACATATATTCGTTCGAAAATATTCGACAGTGACGCGACTGGGAAGGCATTTGCGCAAAATATATTGGATTTAAGTTTAATAAAATAATATCTTTCCATTTTTCAGAGTCTTTACTTTTATTTCAAATACACCTTGTATATATACTTGTACAATAAAATAAAATTTCGAACGGATGTACACAACCTGAATATTCGTTACAAGGGCACTTTAACACCGCCAATACACAAACATCAATTGTTTTAAAAAAGCTTCTCATACCAAATTAGCTATGTGTTTAACGGTATTCCCCTAAACATCAGGTCAAGTGGGTCCGTTCGGTCATTCAAACTGAAATATTTTCATTTTCTGTTCCAAAGGTAATGAGCTGAAACTAGAAACTAATGACGTTATTAGCACTGGGTATGGGTAGGCATCTTATGTAGAATAGTTTTATGTTAATTACGTTCCCTCTCTATTAGCTTTAAGTTAGGTTAGGTTAGATATAGGAAAGGTTGAGTGGAAGAGCAGGTTCTACCATATGTTAGATACCTGAACTCCGCCTATTTTCGCTTGGTTGCATTAAATATTATGTTTATTGTAAGTCTTTTTTCTTTTTTTTTCTGTGCGAAAATAAAGTTTATTATTATAATAATTATTATTATACATATACCTAACTCAATGAATAACATTGTTGTTAATTGTCAAAAATTGTATTTTTACATCGAAATCTACATTTTTTATTAGGATATAAATTATGACATAAGGTACTGATCTCAAACCTAGTGTTCGAAAGGGCGATACAATTATGCTTTTTTTTGAGAAACAAAGTTGATGGTACAACACATCTAGACAGGCGATAGGAGACATCTATTCTTACCCGATCTTTATTTTTGACAACATTGGTATTTAGGTTCTCTTACAATATCTTTCGAGATTTAATATTTTTTGTCGCGATAAAACTGCGTATAAGATATGTAAAGCCATTTATTTCTCATGGCAAATATTTTTAGAATTTGCGCTTATAAAACTTTATTTTTTCCAAATTTAAATTAAAAAAGATCAAATCGATATGTGCGATGTCCAAACACTGCTGCCGAATCGTGGTATCTTAAAATTTTGAAGACTTAATTCTTTCTTAGTTGAAATTCCCGTTTGTCTCTTTACCAATTCTGCACTAATTTAAAGGAGAATCTCTTGGTTGCATTCCTATACCTAAAATTGCGGTTTTGGTAGAAATTTGGAAATCTAATTTCTTGTGGATACTTTTAGATTACTAGTGGGTTTCAGTCTTAAGGGACCAATAAAAAAGCTCTTAGTGACAAAGAAAAACACTGCTCAAAGAAATTAACGCAGCACTAAGAAATTCTCTAGAAAATAAGAGTATATGACGGAATAAAAACGTACATAATATATTCGACTCTTTGATCACTAACAACCATTAATAACTCAACTTTGTAAAATCTTTTAATAAATTAGCTCTAGTAGTATGTTCACCTCTGCTTCTACTAATGGCTTCTCATCGGCGACCCATACTCAAAATAAGCGACCTTTCTCATTCTCTTCCAATCCATTCCATGTTTCAACCAGACGGCGCCCCACTCTTTTCAAGTTGTTAGCTAAGTTTGGATAACCTTGTAGGCGTCTAGCAAGCATGTCCTATTGGATTGAGATCTGGACTTCTTGCTGTCCAATTCATGGTGTTGTTTCCAACAGCTTCAAGATAGTTTTGAACTATGCGAGCACTGTGCGGTCGCGCATTATCTTGCATTCATAAAAAATTTGGTCCGCTATAAGGCACGAATGGCACAACATAGTCTTGGAGGACGTCCATTATGTACCGATCAGCATTAAGATTTCTATTGTTTAACACTACTAAAGCCGTGCGCGCTGGAAAAGATATATTTCCCCAGACCATTGCACAACCTCCGCCAAATATATTCAGAATGTTGCACACAATGCGCATATTGTTCATTTGGTCGTCTGTGCACACGAACACGTCTATCACAGTTGTAAAGAGAAAATCTGGATTCGTCTGTAAAGAAAACTTCTTGACAGTCGACCTGCAACCAATTCACATAATGGCTAGCAAAATTCAAGCGAATTCTCCGATGTTCCACGGCAGGGCTGGGCATCGGGAAGGCACACGATATACCAAATTAGCTTCTTTTAGACGTTTACGAGCTGTTTCTATGCTAATTCGAGTAACATGAACTTCCCGTAGTTGTGATTGTAAACATCTGCTTGTTGCGAATCGTTGTTTTAGAGTAGAAAATCTCAAAAGCAGTCGGACATGATTACCGGTGTCCCTATATCTTTACACCATTCAGGATATCGATGTATGGGACACACCCAATCTTTTCCATCCTCGGCGATAACTCCAGCCTGCCTCTGATAAAACCACGGCTCCCGCACATTCTTCTTTCGTTATACTTCGAAATTCGCATTGCATAATGACGAAAGATAAAATAAGATACAGTAATATAACTTTACGCTTTTTAAAAAGCGATAGAAATACGAATTAAAATTGGTAGTTAATTAAATGATTAGGTATTTCATGTGAGGTAATTTTAACTAACAAACACCTAGTACATCACCAAATGTCAGCAGAAGTTTGACAACTGTACGTCATATGCTAAGCTGTTTCAAATCAACGCCAACTGCTACAAATTATTAGGAAATAAAATGAATATTTATCGTTTACTACATGGTGCGTTAATTTCTTGATGTAATGTAGTATTAGTTTTATATTCATCATGTTTCCCTTGGTAATGTGTGGGAAACATGTTGAGGTAATTTAGGGGACTACAATATCTGAATAGACTAAAACCAATCCGTGACATCCTGATTCGGTTTATCAAGAACTGCAAAGTTTATCGTCAGCTTGTTTGCGAACAAGAGAAAATTAAAACTGTTGTAAACAATGAAGTTACCATATTGGTTACTTTCTGTGGGTATTGTGAAAGCTTCGTAGGAAAACTTAAGTGTAAACCATGTTTGTTCCTCATAGTACCGCAATCAAACCAGGATAGAACAGAAACCAAAAAAAAAAAGATACACCATATGGATGACCTTCCCGATAAGACGAGATCACTCTACATTGATTCTTTTCGTTTCACCATAAATTTTAAATTATACTCATGACGGATCCTTAAGAAAATATCTAGTACTCCGAAGCAAGCAGTTCGAACATTGACTATAGCTTGATTCGTTTATAATTTTTACGTTTATTTGTAGGTTTGCATTTTGTCTTCTTCTATAACTAACTTGTGTTTTAGTTTGCTGTGTGTCAAATCTTCTTGGCCAGACAGCATTAGACTTTCGTCAGAACATCGTCAGAACGGAAATTCCTTAAAAACCAAGAAAAGGTCAATTTTGTCAAATTAGTATCAAAATTACTAATTGTTAAACGTTCTTAAAGTTTAACATAGAATAGATTGGAAAACAGAAAAAGGGAGTTTGGAATTTGAAAAACCAAACTTTTGCGGTAACTGAGTCCTATTCTGCGCATCTCTTATCAATTGGTTTTAAACTTATTACAAATATGGAAAGTTGTGGGTTTAATATATGCAGTTCCTAAAACTATTTGGCATAACCAGTTTCCATTTTGAAAGTAATTGTTTGTTGTTGAATGGCTGCATCTTTCATGTATTTCTAAAAGAAAACTGAAATAACTGAAATTTGGGGCATTTTTATCATCAGGCTTACGTTGGTTCCAGCACAGAATCTTGGGATCTTAGGGTATACCTTCATTTAGAGGCACAAACATGCGTTAATGGAGAAAATAGTGTTTAACAATATTTATGACGTACATACATATCTTCTAACAGTTCTGTTTTAGTTCCTCAATATTTCGCTCTGCTCAGCTTCACACCCTATCACACCTTACTTGATTTCTTAATACTGTATATTGTTCATATTTGTTTCACAAATTGCCTTCCAAGCAATTCAGTTCACTACGTACACTCACCTGAAAGAAGTTGTAGAACGATTTACATATAATCGCTATGTAAATCGTTCTACAACTTCTTTCAGGTGAGTGTACATACGTCGAAGCCAACACTGTTTATTGGATTGTCATTTCTAGCAAAATGGTTACTATACTGTGTGGGTACAGTTACGACATGTATGCCCGGTTTCTGAAACGTCAAGCAGCAGTTATCTGCTCAGTATCTGGCGATTTAACAAAGACAGCCCTTGTTAAATTGCCAGATACCAAACAGATAACTGCTGTTTGACGTTTCAGAAACCGGGCAGTAGCAGGTAACTTGCTATCAGAAACAAATTTTTATGGGAAGATATGATACATATGTTTATTTTATCCAACAGCTTTCTATGCGTATTATTACTTTATCATACACACATATTTGTTATGAAACTGAAATGTCTGCACTGTGTAATAATAAACTTTAGAATTTTGTACTGTCTAGACGACTACAAATAAAAGTTTTTATCTCAGAGCGGATAAAGAGGATGATTTCTTAGTTAGTTTTAATTTGATACGGTTTTCGTCTGCCGAAAACTGAGGTTTCTGGTTTCCTTTCCTGTTTATTATATACTCCCAACAATATTTACTCCAGAGCAGCTCATTTTAAGTACGCTTGATTCATTGTTCAGTAATAAATTTTCGTTCCCGACAATAGAGTTACTACAACGAAATAATCTCTTCATTGCGGATGGCCGTCTCTCCTGGCATTTCTCACGCTCAAACAACCAACCATTCCTCATTTTATCCACTAAAATAGTCACGAATTCTACTTACCGACATGAAAAGGGAAAATCTTAATTTATTACCGCCTGATGCCTGCTTCAATGCTCCAAAGCTGCTGTCCCTGTGTACGTACTGTGCATGGTGTTAGTAGTGAAGCTCTGTTGGTGCTAATTTTCGAAACGATTTCGTTAGTGATTTATTCGGCGGATTGACAATGAACCGGCGTACTCGTCGACCGGGACACCCATTGTTCCACGGTATTTATGCCATTCAAACCATCGTGACGTGTACGTGTATATCTGCGTGTGCTAGCTGGTGTGTACGAGGCAGCTTTGCCATTGAAAAATCGTCTGCGTTGAATTCGCGACGCTGAACGTCTGTTTATGTCAGGGTCGTCAGCTTCGCTGCCTAGTTGGGCGTTGGAAAATAACAGATCCCCTCTCATAGATAGAGCACATTTTTCCCGTGCATTGCTCCAATTTTTCCACTTATTGAGATAAATGATATTGCGAGCCGCGAACAATGAGAGGAACACATTGTTGCAGAAAGTCATCTAGACGGGAATGTAGGTACATACATTTATTTTATTGAACGTTCGTTTCTACGTACTATTTACTTTGTCACAAAACTGGGATAACTTGAAAATTTGCATTACAATAAGCGGGTATGGTCTTATATTAGTTACAATTGCAATCCATTAGTTATAACAGAATTATGTTGCAGAATCTTGAAACTGCAATGCGAAATAAAAATCTTCTTAGTTTTTTAGGTCTTATAATTTGTCGTTTTAGCTTTGATATCGTTAGTACAATTCGGTGAAAAAACAAATATATAAAATGTGCTCAGAGACTAGGCAACAATTGTATACTCAGTTGAAGCTCGAAGTGATTTTAGATTTGGACAGTGTTGCTGAGAAGAGTACTGAACAGAAAAATGATCGTACATCTTTTTTGCAAGTCCAGAAAACAATTTTTGAATTGCAAATCTTGCCCTGAAATTAATGTCTATCATACAATATTTAACGGGCAAGCTAAAGTGTTTTTTTTTTCTAATTAGTTTGCCGAAATAGGGTGGATCGCACATCAGATGTGGATGGTGGGGACGACAGTTGATATACAAAGTACGAAATAAAGCGTATTAGCATTTCCAAACAACACTTTTAGTATTAAAAGCAATGTTTAAAGTAATATTTAATAGTAATTTACACCGATGTATCACATTTGTACCTTGCAACAAATTTTCCTTCAATTTCACGATGTTCTTCCACGTCTAGAGATTAAACAGTAGAATAAAATCCATGTAGGTACTGTAAGAATCATTTTGACGAAAGCTTGAGATTTGGACACAATAACGCAGAGAATTTAAGTTAAAGTTGTATCTAATTAATACGTTTATATTTGTTGTTTTTTGCAAAAATCATTTGAGATACTGCTTATTGGTGATAACATCAAATTGAAGCATTTTAAGAAATATAAACTTGAGATATACATATATCAAACTCAGTAATTAAGTAGAGTGCTAAAATTTATTAATCTAGACTATTAATTTTCGAAGTGCGCACTTGAGTAATTAGCAAAACTCGAGAACGTAGCACGTAATGTGTGATCACAACTTACATCTTGTGTATCGTCGTTACTAAAATACATTATCTCGTTTACAACGTTATACGATTTAGTAATCGCTGCTAAGTAAATTGCGCACGTACAGATAACTTCTCTTTAATAACATTATATTGAAATGTAGCATAGCATGGAATGGTTCACCATGGAATCATATGACAGATTTATAGTCGATGTACAATGTTATTTCGTCCCTAATGGGTAAATGAGGAGCGTGTATGTAATAAGAAAAAGCATACTTTTACTTAAATATTTTACTTGTCGTCTTATCTGAACATGTAGAATATCAACTATTACTTCCAGGATAAATTGTATCAACTTTAATAACAGGGATCTAACTTTGCCTGGTAAATTGTTTCAAGCTGTGAGAGATATATTTTAGTGGACCAAATGTTGATTGACATTGGCCACTTTCATACGAGAATATCCGAAAAAAGTAATAATGTCGATAACAAAAATGTGCTGAACGGTTTGATGTCACAAGCCTCATAAGTAATAGGTAGGAATTCCTTATTCGTATGTGTTATAGAGGGCGTTTTAAAACATCGTTTAACAATTTGTTGCTTCTCTTTAAACATCTGGTTAGGCATGGTAAGTTTATGCACGATGGAGCTCCACCGCACTCTATGCGTGTTGACAAGGAACATATTAGCAATGAATTTCCTGGGAGATGGATAGGGCGAGGAGGTCCCAGTGCTTGGCCTCCAAGGTCTCCGGATCCCACCCGTTGGACTTTAGTATTTGGGGTTATTTGAAAAGTTTAGTGTACGCAACACTGGCAAACTACCTTCCAGAGTTGCGCCAATAGAACGCTATTGCCAGATAATTGGAGGAAAGCCCTTGTTTTTTGAAGAAGTGCGCGTTTCCTTTGAAAGAAGATGTAGATCGTGTGTCGAAATGGAAGGACGTCATTTTGAATAGTTAATTTGCGGACATATGATTATTATGACTATTAACCTTATTGTCGATCGTACTATATGCCCTTATAATCTTTAAACGATGTTTCAAAACACCCTGTATAGAATTTAGAGCACTCTAGTGCTGAAGTAAATGACAAGTTAGATAGTACCACATGTCGTTCATATGCTTTCGCAGAACCACTTCCAACCCAACTCAGAAATGAAGCTTACCAATGGTGGCAGAGCAACTTCTAAACAAACTTTATCAAAGAAATTTACAAACTTCTCGCCAAACGGGAACAAAAATCTAGTTGACCTTAGTGAGTAAGGGTTCAAATACTCATGGGTCTTGTAGCTAGTCATTGCTTTCTATGCTACCAATTCACTACCGATATTTCTGAACATCTTTATAACTACGAGGCACTAGTTCGAATAATGTTTCAGCATCTAAGAAAGGCGATTCTAACACCGGAGGAGATCAAAGCATTAGCGTAAAAACTGGGTAGTCGCAATAGACTCAACACCCTAGTTACTAGAGCCATATGTATTGCGGCACTTTAGAGATCTAAATAGCCATTCTCAGTTTGCATCGTTCAAATTTAAATCCGGAAATTTACCAATGCAATTATTTCTTTTGTCAGACAATGGTCTTTTTTTGTTTTGACTTACATAAGTAGGAGATAAGTATACAGGGAACGAAATATTTTAATTGGGGTTCTACAGAAGATAAAATCATTGCAAATATAATTTGAAAACCATAATAGATGAAATAGTTTTCTCCCGGACTTATTTGTAGAAAATTTCATGCTGTACAAAAAAGGTCTTAGTATATGTATTTTTATGACCTTTTCGTACTTATCTTATTTTTCTGATATGTTTTCCACTTCTATGTCAATTGCAACACTGTAATTTGAATGAAGGTCAAACTTATTCCAAAACCTTTACAATATAATTTAGTTTTCGTTACAACTTCGCCAGTGGAATTATATTGTAAAGGTTTTTGAATAAATTTGATCTTTATTCGAATTAGAGTGTTGTAATTGACCTAGAAATGGAAAAAATATCAGGAAAATAAGAAAAAAGGTCTTGCAAATTTTTTGATAGCTTGCGCCATTAGGGCTGCGTTTGCGAAAAAGATAACGTTTTTATGATATTTCTGCTGTTTTTGCAGACCCAGCCTCAGCAGCGCAAGATGGTCAAGTTATACTATTTACAAAGATTTCATGAGTGCTGATTGTACCTCGGTTTGCCTAGTCTAGCATTCTTCACGCATCCCAATTATAATTTCGTGTCTTGTATATAACTCGTAAGACTTTATAACACAAAATAGTCAACAAACCCACACGAACGAAGTATGTTACGCGACACAAGCTGACGCAGTGGATGATAGGTAAAATCAACAAATTGGATATCTGATTGATGCATGCCTAAAGTGTGGTTCGCGTTTTTGTTATCAGTATATTTGCAAGTTAGGAAATAGGTAGTTTAGAATAAACAGAAACATGTGAGGATTTTCAGTTAAGAATTACACACAAACTTGACAACCTGCTAGTATTCTTACTACATAATATAAAACTTATTTTAACTTTCATACGCTGACGCACATGCGGAAAAATAGGTTGTACATGCAGATATACCATTTTATTTACACGGATACAGCTTATACAATATGTCAATGTATCCATGTATCCATCCACATACGACGGGACGCTTTAAATGGTACCATGTTGGCGATATTGATCGGATATTTTTATATTCTCGCGCTAGATAAAACTGGAAAATCTACGTGCTTGCGAGAGATAGAGGAGTGTTGAAATTCACATGGGACACGCACGTCGTCGTATCAGCAAGTACAAGCTTATTTATCACTCGATGACGTCAAAGCGATGTCATAATTTTTTTACTATTATAGCTCTAGATTAGAGTATCTATTAGAAAGTGTCTGGAATGTAACCATAAATAACAGCTCAACACGTTACTAACCACTGATTATATTTTTATTTTATTTTTATCTCTTAATACATGCAGTGAATGCTTTGGAAATAATTAAAAATTACCTACACGTATTAAAAAAGCTGCACATGGATTCATTTAAGCATTATTTTGTACCAATAAATAATCTATGGTTAACTGTATTTTTTATGACATGCTGGTCCTACTTCTCCAGCACGGTATCTTCAACTTAGTCTCAATTCTTTCTTTATTCTTCTGCACATACATATAAACAGGTCTTCCATCATTGTCCGATATATTACGTCTATACTCGTTCTTGGGTATAGTTACGATTACTTGAGTTTGACGAAGCAGGTGGTGTTATCTTTCCAGTATTACCATGCTTAATGGAGACTAGCGCAAAGCAACTACTTTTAAGGTCACTTTGTAACTATTTTATACACGAATCTCCAGTTTTTTCTGCAAGTTTCTGCATTTGGCACCAACTGCTGGGAGATGTTAAGCCGTAGTTTGTTAGTATTAACCGCATATTTTTAAACATTTATTTGTTAATTTATTAATCGATAATTTACGTGAATTTTAAGCATATTTGATTTGCTTTTTAAAATATGTTAGCCTTTCTTATATTTCCTTTTAGCAATTTTAGATGTTGTCTAATGTGTAAACAGTCAATATTTTCATAACAATAAACACAAAGCCAATTACCATTCAGTGGAAGTTTTAACCGAAATACTACAGTATCTGTTAAAATATGCAACAAACTTCAACGCTGTGAAACATTAAATGAGTTTTAGGAAAGCCCCGTATGCGAGTAATACGCCAAAGAATCTTCGAACTTCCAGCTAACGGACGGGGAAGTTAACGAAAATAGCAAAGAAGCATCTGATACGAACCCCGCAGACGGATCTGTATGCCGAGTTGTGTATCTATATATACATACATATATATATATTTGGACTTAAAACCTTGGAAAAGGAAAGTCCAAAGTTTGTAGCAACCATGAGCGTTACGTTAGCAGAACGGTATAAAATATATTTACCTCTTCGCTGATACTTTAATGCCTAGACTGGATATATCACAAAGTAAGACGAAGTGGAAAGTTATATTGAAAAAAGGGATATTGAAAAGGAGATATAGATGAAGTTTAATAAGTGTGGATGTGTGGAAGGTGAGGAATATCGACATTAAAGTTTCGAGGAAGGATTAAGGAAGAAACTCAACTTTAGATGAAATAAGCCTAAAGTGCTCACTTAATATTATAAAAGTGCCATGTGCATTTATGCAGACAATGTGTGGATTACAGTTATATGAACCTTTCGATTTTTTTTAGAAATTGGTGAAATATATCTCACTATACTGTTACGTTTTAGGGTGTTTAAATAATCTTCAGGTGATAATATTTTCACAGAAGTATTTATTTAAACTAATTTAACACTTAATAATTACTTGGTAACGAAGAACACTAACTTAAACTATTTATTTTAACTAACACAAATTTATATGCACGTTTCGTATTTATTTTCACAGCGTCCGTTCTAATTACGCGCTAGTTCAAGACTGTCCCGCATACGAGATTATCATCCTTATATACTTAAAATATAACTTCTAAAATTCTCTACACTAAACTAGACTGTTCTAGAACGCCCTCTCTAGAATATCTCCAGAAAACACGCGAACCATCCATATATCATAATTACAGTGCACTGCATAATCCATTTTAAACTGCTCTGTCACTAGATGGCGCCATTCGTAACAATACATACAATTATGACCACTCCTTTTAAATGACAAATATAATATTCAAAACTTAGTTCAAAAAATTCAACAAATTTCTTTCAAAAATATATTTCTTTACAGCACTTACCATGTCAGTGTTTATTGAATGACCTTTTCTTTTTTTTTTTTGGGTGAGGAAGAGGAAAAAAATCTTGCATAAGATTCCCACACTTAGGTGGTGAGCGTGCGGGATATGTCAGATTCTTACTGACTAAAAACAACCTCTCCCCCCTGTCGTCTCAACCTTCACACTGGAACCGCTCTCGCATTACTTCAGTTTATTGAATGACCTACATAAATATGTACATATATATGTACAGTCTGTTTCAAATTAAATGCGAATCGAGGATATTGTGTGCAGTTACCCAGTTCGCGGCGCTGTATTGTGGGTGACCTATACTTTTTCATACATAGTGATGCGTAGTTCATGATTTTT